>QJNZ01000475.1:0-72001 GCA_004155055.1 Monosporascus sp. CRB-8-3
GACCCGGCGAAGACGCCGTCGCGCTCGGCGAGCCAGCGCGCCCTGGCGCACGCCTGCGCGTCCGTCACGCGCCCCGCGTCGTCGCCGCGGTCGCGCCCGGCCTCGAAGTTGGCCGTCACCCGGTTGATCCCCACGCCCTCCACCACGCTGTCCACCTGCTGCCGCCGCCGCGTGCCCTCGCGCTCCGTCGACGAGTACATCACCCCGTGCCGCACCTTGTTGTAGAGGCCGCTGCCCTGCGGGTCTGCTAGGATGATGCGCGGCAGGCCGTCGTCAGAGTCGTTGTCAGAGTCGTTGGAGTCGCCGCTCCGCTTTTTCGATTTCGGTTTGGGTCTGAGCTCCTCGGCCGCCCTCTCCTTCAGGTACCGCGCCACGCCCGAGATGGTGCCGCCCGTGCCGGCGCCCGCGACGAAGGCGTCGACGCGCCCGCCCGTCTGGGCCCAGATCTCGGGGCCCGTCGTCAGGTAGTGGGCCTCGTGGTTGAAGGGGGACTCGAACTGGTCGGCGAAGAAGCCGCGGCTGCCGTCGGCCGCGGAGGCCGTGTGCTCGGCGGCGCGGCGCCGCGCGAGGTTCACGAAGTGGTCGGGTGACGCGATGGGCGCCACGGGCACGCGCTCGACGGTCGCGCCCAGGTGGTGCAGCAGGTCCGACTTCTCGCGCGCCTGGTCGTCGGGCATGCAGATGTGGCAGCGGTAGCCCCTCGCGCGCGCCAGCGCCGCCAGCGAGATGCCCGTGCTGCCCACCGTGCCCTCGTAGATGGTGTCGCCGCGGTGCGGCACCAGCAGGCCCCTAGCCTCGGCCGCCTCGATCATGTGCAGCGCCACGCGGTCCTTGGGGCTGTTGCCCGCGCCGTTGAGGAACTCGGCCTTGGCCAGGATCGTGCGCCCCGTCGCCTCGCACAGGCTGTGCAGCCTGACCAGCGGCGTGTTGCCGATGCACTCCGGGATGCCGTCCGCAATGCCGAGGGCGCGGTTCGGCTGCTCCCCCGAGGCCGCGGGCGACGGGGGCCTCGATTCGCGGTCCTCGAGCGCCACGGGCTCGCTTCCCCAGAAGAAGCTCGACCGCCGCCGTCGGACGGCTTTTGGTGACGATGCCGTGGCTGTTGCTGTCCTCGAATTTGACTTCCGCCCTTGCTGGTACTGTCTCTCCAGATCCGGGTATAGGTCTTTGAAGCCCAGTGTCACGAGGACGCCGGCTACGAAGGCGGTGGCTACTGCCGCCGAGCCGTAGACTTTCGGATGGTCCCTCAAAGACATTCTAGCTATATTCCTAGCGGGGTATCTTTGTGGGTTTGCATCCTTAAAACCCTGAGGAATGACGAAATCGTGAACTATTATATAAACAGTGAATAACAGACTTTCAGTCTATATGGTCAGATCTTCATATATCAGGTGGGCAATCTGAGAAGATGAGAGTCTTGTTGAATCTCGAAACCCGTATGGTACCTGTACCTGTAGCTGTAGCTTTGCCCTAGACTTAGAATGCAATGATGTAACCCGGTAGAATTAAAAAAAGGAGCTTGGGCCACTTAGCTTTGGTTTCTTTGATGCCAAGACAAATAAAAATACGTGCCCCGCAAGTAACTTCGTACCCAAGCCGGAAAGAGCAAAAGCTCACGATCTGCTTCATGCCCACATTCCCCCATCGCTCGTACTTTAAGCTCGGCCCGGTGAGGCAGCTCATAGCGATCGCCGCTCCCTATACGTAGAATGGACTCCCCGCTAGTGACACAGCTGTTTCGGCAGCTGTTCAGGAGTCACCCAGCCTGCCAATCGAGGAGGAATCTTGCCGCCCTATCATCGTGCATCCAAGATGGACGAAGGACGCAGTCGCATCACCACCAACACCAACAGAGGCGGGGAATGGCGAGTGGCCGTGGACGGCAGCCGGTTGAGCGAGGAGCTAAGTCGAAACTCGACGAGAGTGAGACCAATTGGCAGCAGCGGACGGAGCTGTTCTCGCTCGACATGACAGATGAGTACAAGTCTTACCCCACGGTGACGGCGAACGAGTTGCGGAATCGGAGGGAGCGGCCGCGCAAAGTCAAGATGCTCATGCGGGACTTCATCGAAGGTTTGTCCTCGCCCTGTCCCCCCTTACCATAGGGAGGAGCTGTTCGTGGAACACTAGCTGACCACCGTGTACCTCGAAACCCTCCTATACAGACAGCCTCTACAACCCGCACTACGGCTACTTCTCGAAGCAGGTCGTCATCTTCAGCCCCGGGGAGCCCTTCGACTTCAACGCGCTGGCCGACGAGCCGGCCTTCCACGCGGAGCTCGGCCGGCGGTACACCGAGTTCGAGGACGCGCTGGACGCGCAGAAGCCGGACCCGACGCGGCAGCTGTGGCACACGCCGACGGAGCTGTTCCGGCCCTACTACGGGGAGGCGGTGGCGCGGTACCTGATGTCCAACTACGTGATGAGCACGTACCCCTACCACGACCTCATAATCTACGAGATGGGCGCCGGCCGCGGCACGCTGATGCTCAACGTGCTCGACTACATCCGGGACGTCGAGCCGTCCGTCTACGACCGCACCAAGTACAAGATCATCGAGATCTCGCCGTCGATGGCCTCGCTGCAGGCGTCGCGGCTCGCCGAGAGCGCCGGGCACGCGGACAAGGTCGAGATCGTCAACCGCAGCATCTTCGACTGGCGCGAGCGCGTGCCGAGCCCGTGCTTCTTCCTCGCCATGGAGGTCTTCGACAACTTCGCGCACGACGTGCTGCGCTACGACCTTGCCACCGAGGAACCGCTGCAGGGCACCGTGCTGATCGACGGGCGCGGCGACTTCCACGAGTTCTACGAGCCGGCCCTGGACCCCCTCGCCGCCCGCTACCTGCGCGTGCGCCACGCCGCTACGGGGGGCCGCTACCGCCTGCCCTACAGCTCCAGCCGCGCCCTGCGTTGGCTCAAGGGCCACGTGCCCTTCGCCCCAAACCTCAGCGACCCCGAGTACGTGCCCACGCGCCTGCTGCAGTTCTTCGACATCCTCGAGAAGTACTTCCCCGCGCACCGGCTGCTGACGAGCGACTTTCACACGCTGCCCGACGCCATCAAGGGGCTGAACAGCCCTGTCGTGCAGACGCGGTTCGAGAGGAGGATGGTGCCCGTCACGACGCCTCTGGTAAGGCTTTCTCCCCTTCCCCCTTTCCCCCCTTCTCCGGCTTACGCCTCATTCATCTCAAAAACCGTCATTTCACAACCGGCAAAAGAAAAATCGAAACCGCAGTACAATTCAGTGGCAAAGCGCTGGCTGATGACAAAAAAATAGGTACACCAGGGCTACTTCGACATCCTCTTCCCGACCGACTTCGGCGTCATGGAGGCCGTCTACGGCGCCGTCACGGGCAAGCTGACGCGCGTCACCACGCACGAGGCCTTCATGCGCTCCTGGGCCTACGTCGAGGACACCCAGACCCGCAGCGGCGAGAACCCCCTGCTGTCGTGGTACAAGAACGCCAGCGTGCTCGTCACCGTGTGATCCCTCCGTGGTATGGCGGACGGGGGGCTGGCTGGGCACGTACGGCGCGTGATGGGTGGGTGGGTATTTATGCTAGGTTCCGCGATGATCAGGGGGAGCGACGGCACAGAGGCGGGGCTGGTGGTATCGCCCCCGCTCGGAGACATAGGGGCGGGTGTATGTATGCATTATGTTACCACCCCATATGGTATATAGAAAGAGCGCGCGTGTTGGTAGATGCGATAGACAAAAGATAGGGGGGATAGGATCATGGGGAACCCCCTGGGATCTGGGTCGGTTGTAGGTATACGGGCGGGCCGGGGGAAACGGAGGAAGCAGATACTTACATACTTTACGAGGAAGGATCCGACAGAGGGTTGTATATAGTTATGGCCCCACCTGAGACGAGGCGACATATACATATACACATCAGATCACTTGTTCATACACACACTATTGGGTTGACCCTTTTCTTGTACAATCGGACTCCTTTATATGCTGAGTGCCTACATACCTAGGTAGGTAGGTAGGTAGGTAGGTAGGTGGGTGGGCATCTAGCGAAACTTCGCACGGGGGTACGATAACAGTACAATAACAATTCTGCCTCCCCTCACCATCCTCTCCCTTCTTCCTAGCTTGCCTTATCCTGCTTATACCTGTCGCCGAGCCCCAGTCTATCTCTCTAACCACCATAGACAGGTAGAAACCGACACCGTAACCTAGCCAGCGTAGCTCTCAAACCAACACCTAACTTAGACTCTAGTCGGATCATAGCTTCAGCTTCTCCGCCAGCCACCTCTCGGCGACCGCGACGGCCTCGTCGATCTTCTCGGCGTTGGTGCCCTGGCCCTGCCGCGTGGGCTCCTTGCCGCCGGATTTTCCACCGACGACCTCTGTCACGGCGGAGGCCCACTTCTCGGCCGTGACGCCCTGGGATGCGAGACTCTGTTGCGGAGGTTAGTTAGCATCGTTCCGATCATAGCTGCCTATCCGATTGGGGCAGTATTTACGGTAGTTGGGAACCACATGTATGTGTGATGGACGGGTTGGATGTATGTATGTAGGTAGGTATGAACGAGATAACTTACCGTGCCTACATAAACGCCGTGCACGACGGCGCCTTCGGCCTGGCTACCGCCAAAGACGTAGACGGACCTCTCCTTGTCCTTGCTCTTGAAGTGGTTCATGACGTCGGCGACGGCCTTGGCGTTGGCCGAGATGGGCAGGTGGCCGATGAAGTACTTGGCGTCCTTGTTCTCGTCCTTGGCGAAGTGGGCAGTGACGGCGTCGAGCGCCGTCTTGCTCTCGGCCTTCTGCCGCTTCTTCTGCTCGTCCACCACGTCCTTGACCACCTTGGCGAACTTCTTCTTGAGGTCGTCCTTGGTCAGCGTCGACGCTACCAGGTTGTTGAGGTCCAACGTCGCCGTCTTGACAGCGGCCTCCTTCTCGGGGCCGAAGGGCAGCGCGCCGATCGTCGCGATGCGCTTGCCGAACTCCTCGGCATCCCGCTGCACCTGGTGCGCCGCGTCTCCCGTGAAGGCGACGATCCGGCGGATGCCCTTGGCGATGCCGCTCTCCTCGACGATGACCAGGTCCTTGATAATGCCGGTCTGGTCGACGTGGGTGCCTCCGCAGAATTCCACGCTGACCTTCCGCCATTCAGGGTTTTCGGGGTTCTCGAGCAGCATATCAACGTCGATTCCGACCGAAACCACTCGCACGGGATCCGGGTATGTCTCGCCGAAGACTGCACGAACGCCGTTGATCCGCCTCGCCTTTTCCAGTTCAACATCCCTCGAGAAAATCTGTGAGTTTTGTCGGATATAGGCATTTGACATGTCTTCGATCTTCCTCAGCTCCTCAAGGGTGACAGCAGCTTTGTGGGAGAAGTCGAAGCGCAGTTTATCCTGGTCGACGAGAGAGCCCTTCTGGTTTACCTCATCGCCCAGCACTTCTCTGAGCGAGTGGTTGAGGATATGTGTTCCAGTGTGGTTATTGCGAATGGGCTGCCTCCGCAATTCATCGTATTCGCAGATAACCTCATCGCCCGCATTTAATTCGCCGTACTCCAAATAGCCATTGTGGACGATGTATCCACCATACTGCTGCACGTCAAGGACCTTGAACTCGGCAACGTCGTCAATGACGATCTTTCCCGTGTCCGCAACCTGACCACCCTGCTCGGCATAGAAGTTGGTCTTGTCAAGCAGGAGTCCGAACGGCGCATTTGGTGGGATATCCTTAGTCGACTTGGCAAATTCTGTGCCCGTAAAGATGTATTGCACCTTTCCAGTAGTGTCGCCCCTGAAGAACTTTGGCTCATCGTCAGGAACAGGGACCTGCAGCGTTTCTTTGAGTTCTGAAATCTGGTGCACGTTGAGCTTGGCAAATGTTTGGACCGACTCCTTGACGGCTTTGCTAGCCTCTCGGGCCTTCTCTCTGGCAACGGCAACTTCGTCCTCATCAATCGAGAGTTCTCTCTCCTCAGCCATCAATTTTGTCAGATCTTCGGGGAAACCGAAAGTGTCGTATAACCTCCAGACGTCGGCTCCGGATAGCTTCTTGGTCCCGTTGCTGACCGCCTTGGCAGCGTATTTCTCGAACTGTTTCTCGCCGCGATCCAACGTTCTCGAGAATGCCTCCTCTTCCTCATCCAATATCTCCTTTATATCTTGCTGCTTCTTCACGATCTCGGGAAACTGCTCGCCCATCTGCGCCACCAACGCAGGCAGGATCTTTGAGAAGAAAGAACCAATTTCGGCATCAAAGTACTTCCTGGCATAACGGCACCCTCTTCGGAGAACACGGCGGACAACATAACCTCGGCCCTCGTTGTTCGGCACGGCGCCATCCGAGATAGCGAAAGTGAGAAGCCTTATGTGATCGGCAACAACACGGTAGGCGGTGTCGATACCGTCCTCATCGTCCTTGCCATATTTATCGGTATATGGTCGTGCTCCTGTTACCTCCTGGATCTTCGCGAACAGGGGGGTGAAGATATCGGTCGCGTAGTTGGAGCTCTTGTTCTGTAAAGCCGACACTAACCGCTCGTATCCCATACCGGTATCGATGTGCTTTGCAGGTAGCGGCTTGAGGGACCTGTCCTTTTGACGGTCGAATTGCATGAAGACATTGTTCCAGACCTCGACTACAAGAGGGTCGTCCGCATTGACGAGATGCGCAGCATTGCGGCCGCCGACCTTGTCGTAATGCACCTCGCTGCAGGGACCGCAGGGGCCTTGGTCACCCATCTCCCAGAAGTTATCCTTCATGTTTCCCGGTAGGATGTGGTCCTCGGGAACGCCGACGGACTTCCATAACTCTTTTGCCTCCAAATCGGGTTCGAGGTTGAAGTCAGGGTTGCCTTCGAAATAAGTGACGTATAATCTCGTAGGGTCCAGCCCGTACACTTTCGTAAGAAGTTCCCATGACCACTCGATCGCCTCTTTCTTGAAGTAATCACCGAACGACCAGTTACCCAACATTTCGAAAAACGTCTGCAGGTGGCGTCAGCTTTGCGCTTTGCTTAGTAGGGTACCCCGAGGCCACACATACATGGTGGTAGCTGTCTTTGCCGACATCGTCGAGGTCCTAAGACAGCAATTAGTGAGCCCATTTCCCTCGTCGGTGAATGCGCAGAGTCGCCTACATTGTGCTTGCCCCCGGCGCGTATACACTGCACTGTATTAGCCCGGCTGGTCCAAACAATTCCGTTGAAAAGCATCTTATACCTTTTGCGTATCGACAGCACGCTTCAGCTTGGACAGGGGATCGGTGCTAGCAACAGCCCCGAGGAATATAGGCTTGAACTGGTTCATGCCCGCATTGGTGAAGAGCAAGGTGGGGTCATTATGGGGGACAACAGAGGACGAGGGCACTGGGGCAAGGCGGCAGAAATTAGCATTTTTAAAACTTCCATCGTATGAAGCGACCTCGAAATATGCGGCATTGGTGAATAGTATAAAATTGAGAGGTGTTGTGTTGCGAGATATGCGTACCTATGGTGTGGCCTCTCGCCTTGAAGAAATCGAAAAATGTCTGGCGGACCTTGACGCCCGTCCACTCTGGCGCGGCCATGCCTGTGGCGGGGTTGCGACTCGAAAACTGACGATGCAAGAAGCTGCTGCGAGTTGGGGAAATGAATAAAGGAAAGGAGCGTGATCGCAGGCTGACTCTTGTATTTTTCGAAAAGGTCGAAAAAGAAGCCTTTGGCCCAAGAATGTCGAGGGCTGCTGCTGCGGATTTGAGGGGTGTAAGTGCAGGTGCAGGTGCAGATGCGGCAGCGGTGATCGGATCTGCAGCGGTGGTGATTGTAGTGGTGCTGCTGGTGGGCTTTCTTGTGACGAGGGTGTTGTAGAAACTTCTACAATTGTATAGGGGCGTCTTTAGGGGGAATGAGTCAAGCAGCCTATAAACGGCCAGTTCCCGGCGCCATTGGAATTTCATCCGTCCCTACCATCCAAAATTCGCCTCCTGCTTACTTTGTCATTAGTAACGAGAGACTTCTTCGGATGCGCTTCCGCTACTGCTTGCAAGACTACTGAAAAAAAGAGATTCCGCAGCTGCACCTGCCTATACGTAACTTACGCTTACGTTGGATTCTGCTTGCCGAAACAGAGACTTATAACTGTCGTCGCTGGGATCAATTGACTTGGTTTGAAAAAGAGAATTTGGAACTTGGGGGATAATGGAGGTTCAGGCTGGGCCGAGCTCCCACCGATTCCAGTCACAATTCCAAGCCGCTAGCGGTAGCGGAACCGGAGCCCCCACCTTTTTTAGTGGTGGCGGCAGTGGTTTTGCAGGTGCAGGCGCAGGTGCAGGCGCAGGTGCAGGTGCTGCAGGGTCGTCGCTATCGCCGCTATCAGGAGCCAATCCCGCCAATCCCTCTCCTTATCCCGGCTTCCCGCCCCCTAATACTAGTAGTGATGATATGACGAGCATCAGCCCTCCTTATTCCTTATCAGCGTCCGACGTCCAACAGCGGCAGCAGCAGATGCCCCCGACACGCGTCGCCTCGCGCAAGTCGCGCAAGAGGAAAGCCGACACGCAGGACAATGAGAGGCTGTCCAAGCGGCTCAGTCTTCTCAACCTAGGTAGGTCTTTGTCGTAGTCCCCATTCCAGCCCCCTCTCCTGTTACGTGAGATTCGGAAGGCTAACTTGTGACGCGCCGGCAGAACAAAATGGCAATAAGCTCTACGTGCCCGTCGAGAGCCCACAGCTACATAATTCGTCCTCTCCGAACCAATCCCAATCCCAATCTCAGCCCCATCCCCTAACGCGACGACAACGACAACGACGAGGAACCGAAACGGACACAATGCAGCTCGACGACACGAAGCACAAGGTGTACATCTACGACCTAGACGATGAACTATCATCTGACGGGGACGAGTCGTCGGACGAGGGACGCCTGGTCTTCCTACCGGACATCGAGAAACATCTGCTGCAGAAACGCATCCCGCCGTCCGTGCTCGCGAACCCCGAGGGCGAGCTCGCCGGCATGCAGCTCGTGCTGTACAGTGAGCCCACGTCGCTGACGGTGCCCGAGGAGCGCGACAGCGTGCGCCGGGCCATCGTCGAAGCTCGTCAGCGGCTCCGTCAGAAGCTGCAGCGGGGGAGCGAGCGGGAGGCCGCCGCCGCCGGTTCTTCGTCCCCGCCTCCGTCTACGTCTCCGTCTCCGTCACCGTCTTTGTCTTCATCCGCTGCTGCTGCCGGTGCGGTGAACGATGCGCCGCCGGCTTTTGTTGGTAATCACAATGGTTTCGCGAGTCCCGTCGAGAATAACTATGATAATGATCCCGATGCCATGGAAGTGGATTGACCGCGCAACCTATGGCTTATCTTTATATATTCATTTGCTCATTACTCTATCGATACCCAGGGTAAGGAGTCTGGGGACAACTTGGTTTAGTCGGGAGGCGCACGCAAGGAGTCATGGTTGGTATAGACCTTCATCACATGCTTTGCTAGGTACTAGTCTAAGCAGTCCTTTTTGGCCGTTCTCGAAAAGATATCGTTCCGTTCCGTTCCATACTACCGTGCTCTGTCAGCCGGTATGATTCTGTGGTCGCAACCCAACTTACTGCCCGTATGTAGCAACCGAACGCTCGCCCATCGAACCATGAACTACCAGTCACTCTGTGTGAAAATGTCTCTTGGTGTCAAGGACCCAATCGCTACGCCAGTCGCAGTTTCCTTCTTCCCATAGCCGTGCAACACCGCCTCATCCGCCAAACCTGATCCGTCGTCCCGCTCATCATCTCTGCGCAGCACCCGGTGGCGGGCCAGGAGGCGGCGCGTACTCGTCGCCCCTTGCTCCGCCTGCCGCCTCGCCGCCGCTCGCACCACCCTGGTTCGGGTCGACCTTGCTTCCAGCGGCCGGCGCGGCGGCAGCAGCCGGCCCGACGCCCTCGTACATGGGCGGGCGGTTGTTGGCGTCGTAGACCGGCGGCGGCGGCGGCATGTCCTGCATGTTATACCAGCCGCCACCGGCGGGGGGTTGCTGGCCGTGGGGGCCCGGCTGGTAGTGGACGTAGATGGCGTGGGGGGCCGTGTGTCCGTGGCCGGGCCAGGGAGGGGGGGCGTACCGCGGGTCGACGAGGGCCCGCTCGTGCCGCGACAGCAGCCAGGCTGTGCCAAAGGCGGGCTTGCGGCCCGCGCGCACGCGCCGCTTCGCGTGCCGCCGGCCCAGGATCATCCACAGCATGATGAAGGTCACAAAGGCGAGGAAGAGGGCCCACTTCACCACATAGCCAGTCTAGGTGAGAATAGCACGTTAGTGGGTATGTCTCCGGGCCAAGCTGAGGAGTCCGGGGAATGGGGGAGGGATGGACGTGACGGATGACACTGTAGATGCGGCTCAGATAGGTAATACGTACTCTAGTGTCCCACCAGTAGACATAATCGGGGTCATAGACGTAATCGTCCTGGCGGCTGACCAGCTTGCTCGCCATAGCCGTGCTGAGATGTGCCACTACGGGCATCTCCACTGCCGTATGTGTCTTGTCAATTCTGCGCTCTCGGAATTGAGAGGCGACGGGATGGTTGACGATGGGTTGTGTGGTTTGCGACAAGCCGATACGAGACTGTCGAATTGATGGTTGTTGGCGAGGAAACGGGGAGGTAGCCAATAGAAAGGTGGTCTACACCCTCAAGCGTTGGCAGACGATTCGTCGCCAAAGAGACGCCAAGCTTTCGTCGTTTTGGTAATGAGGCGGGTCGATGATTCTACAACATTAATGGATGGATAGGGGAATGATGAAGGAAGAGATTAGAAAGTGAAGTCTAGGCGGGTTGGTCGGGAGAGTTTGTTAAGGTAGGTGATGGTGGCGCTGTCGCAAATCAACGCCAGCACAGCCCACCGGCATAAGGTCAAGGTCCGTCTCACCCCGAATCAAGAGTCTTACGTGTTTCGGTTGGCTGGGCTGGGCGGTGGTTGGCCAAGATGGGCAAATTCGTATTTGATCCCGGAGACGATCCCCCCCCTGTTTCAGAATGCCAAGGCATAGTGACATCGGCACGATCGGGTCGTGGACCCAGGTTACCCGTCAAATTAAAAAGAGCAACGATCATCTTAAAATTCGATATCGAGATTCTCCCGTGATTCTCCTGCAAATAATTTCCCCATACTTTATTTTACCCCATACCTCTCCGAATAGCCAAGCATGGGGTACCGGGCTGTTCTACGTCCCTTCCCGACATTTCATCGGGTGCTCTGGATGGGAAAACGGGCGCTATGATGAGAAGTCGGCGCGACTCTCCCGATAACGCGACGCCCGGTTTTTCGGACTTGCCCTTCGAATTAAATCCGTAGCCAGGTAGGTGTATGCGGAACGTCGGACATGGGCAGCACCAAGATGCACGCACCGATACCAACTTCTCATGCAGCTTTGAAATCCTGCTAATTCTATGAAGATGGTGGCATCGTACTTCTCTCGCGTCCTCGCACCAAAGCTGCGCAGACATAGCTTGGTTTGCCAGATACCTATGGGATTCTGAACCTCTCTGCTTGGTAAGGCGCTGCCAAGCAGTCCGTCTTTTGGATACCCGAAGGCCGGTACCCGCCCCAACAGTGTCCCGTTTCCAACCTGCCGGGGTCACCACCCACACTCGGAGCCCCGGGCGGCTACAGACCCACATCGACACCGGCTTCCCGCATAACTTACACGCTGGACAGACCTATATAGTAGACCCCAAGAGAACAGCTTACGGCTTTGTATGTCAAACCAGCTTCCTAAAGCACAGTTAAAAATAAGCGTGTCTCGCGAATAATCGTTTTCTGTGCCCTATTCGACCACTCAAGTCATCCATCGTACAGCGCACAGCGTAGAGTGTAGCGTGGTCCATCGGCTTCTAGCATTGCATGCATGCTATTAAAATACAATTCCCCGTACCAATAGAGGCATAGATAACAGTTACCAAAGAGCGAACCGCGGTACTATGCAGGCACAGGGTTCCATTAGCACGGCTTTGAGGCTGTGTTCCGAGATGTCTTTTGAGGTTAGAATTTGAGGGGGATATAGCTGAATTCATGTAAACTTAGAAGCCCCTCGATTCTTCATTAGTGGACTTGTGCATACTCGCCGTATCTAACGCCCGCGTAGCGTCGTGCATTGCGGACCCGTTTAAATAACCCGTTGCTGACCCTAACCCGAGCCCTAACCCTAGGGGAGCTTATTAAGTTCAGGCAGCTTTAACTCGCCGCCACACGATGAGATGCGGCGAAGTTATCCAATAAATTGTTACACTGGCTGAGATCAAGCCAGAACGAGGTTCTCGTCCAAGTCTCGCAGCCTCCCCCAGCCAGTTGACCGCATCATCGTCACGAGTTTGGTTTACTCGGTCCTAGCCACCAACGGGACTATACTTCCCCCAACATCAGCCTTGACGACTTGACGATCTGAAAAATTTCCGAAGGGGCTTCGGCCGACACCAGATTGTTTGAAGCTGTGACTCTAGCCTCTTGACCATGCGAAGGGGCGCGGGAAGAGTGATACTTTAACAAGATTGCGTCTAAACCTCCGGGGGTATCCATGACCCAGACTCGCGGCAGGTATCCTTACGTAACTATTGCACCGCTATTACAACCAACCCTATAGATTCTCTTCCAGTTGTAAGAGTCTCATATGGGCGAATAGTGCCTCTCGGGACCTTTGCTATCTTCATGTGTAAGTTATTTTTGCAAGATCGGTAAAGTTTCTGCTTATGAAGCTGTGTAAATCGGACGGGACGATACAGCCTGTCAAGTGCTATGGATTTATAGGGGCCAGGTACTTTGGGGCTAGACCAATTAGTATCGTGATGGGTAACTATAATGATTAATATATTCCGGAGATACCGGGCTGGGTAACCCTCCAGTATCTCGATGAGTTTATTAAAGAATTTGCTCGAGTCCCCTTGCGATGTTTGGTATCGGCGAACGGACTTGGGGTGCTGAGTTCACGATCCTCAATATATATTCCCTTGACTTCCGGAGCTGGCAATACCTAAGATTTACTATATTCAGCATCAATCTTGCGCTTCGCGTATGATGAAACCATTTTCTTCGCTAACTGCCGAAAATTGAGCGCGGGCCAAAGGTGCTTTTACTCTGAAAAACTTGGTTCCTGATTCCGGAGTTGGTGCAGACCCTCGATCCCAACCACTTGGTCTCATGCTTTTTAGCTATGTAGATCTGTTTCGTCTATCTCAAAATCTGTTTTATGTCGCAGTTCCAAGCTTGATCACTCCGTCTGCATCGACAGTCCCAAAATGCCCGTCTCCGCCTACCCCCATGACCTTCAGGATAAGGAGTACTTAGGAGGACCGAAAATCGGCCCTCAGAATTAGCCGCTCGCCTTCGGCCTCGCGACCTTCCTTCAGCGTCACCAGCAGGCAAAGTCTTGTCTTCCATGGTCTGTTCGTCGAGAACGACGAGATACCTGGGAACGATACCTTGCCTAGCTCGATCGAAATGCTCCTGGGCAAACTTGGCGACATCCTCAACCCTCCAGTCGCGGAAAGGGGGTACGAGGCTGGTTGCCCTACCGGCGCCCTGGTAGGTTCAGTGAGAGCCGCGACGTCAAGGGTATCGACTAGCACAGCTGATATCCCTCTCGTGCTTAGCACGGTTGCAAGCTCTCGAGTGAAATGGCGGGGGACTATCCTCAAAGAACATACATATCTAGTCAGCATCCTCGAGCTCCGGCGCAGCCAAGCTCCGCGTGAAGAACTCGATCAGGACCTGCTCGATCTCCCATCAGCCCGACCACATGTTTTCCAAAGGATTTCATGAACGCCTTGAGATATGGGGGCTGGGCAGAAGACAGGGATGGCCTCCTGCAGAACCCCTGGATTCGGCATGTTTCAGGAAGCGCCGTCGTTATAATCCCTTTTACAGCTTAAAGGACTTTCTTAAGCAACGCCAGATAAGACTTTCGCGTCGATTTTCGCTTGTGGGAACCAAACAATTGGCATATTTGATTATGAAACATTTCTAGTCCGGCAAGCTTACCTGAAGATACCTCACTGGTATTTTATTAGGCATTTAAATGACATGGGATCTCTATAGACCCCCGAGACCATTCGCCGGGAAAAGGAGACAGTCCAGGAAAGAGGCAGCAACTGGTAGTTAATTCATTAAATAACATGAATTTATGGAAAGGCGGGTCGAGGCAGAAAATAATGAAATAGGGCCCACTCGGTTCCCTGAGCCTCTACAGATCCGCTTCGTATATACTATCGGCTCTTTGATGTGCAAATGACTTGGGAAACGAGATGCATCGCAGCAAAGCCAATTCCGGTGATTGTACTAGTTGTCGCGGTTGACGGTTGAGGCTAAAGTCTAAGTATGTGGTCAATTTCCCTGGATCAGATAAGCTTCCTCTCTGCCTCATCACATCATCAATGCCGCGTTGTACAACATCGCTTCCTACCCTATAGTCCTCTTACAAGATATAAGTTCTTCTGTGCAGTGCCTTGATATTACCTGACAAATAAGACCGAACTGCGCATAGTTAATGGCGGGCGGGTAGTCTAATCAGGGATCACGGGCGAATTTTCGAGCTGTTGGGTCTCCACGGAAATGCAACTGACTTTCACCTTATCTTCGAGGGTTTCCTTGCCTCCAAGAAATGTCATATGATAAGGGACTAGGTAAAGCGTTCTATGTCGAATAAAGCCTGTAGCAGCCTCCCTCCTAGCCCTCTGGTGAAAGTCTACTGTTATGACAGTTAGGCTGATAGCTAGGAAAGAATGCATAGAGTATGTGAAGTATAAATTGACTCAGTTTTATCTAGGCTCTAGAAAACGGTGGCTTAAGAGCTTTATTTATGGAGATTTGCTATTTGTACTATATCCCTCTGGCTATTCGTACTATGTCCCACTTTTAACAGCTGCCTACAGCCGCTACAGATTTACCACCTGTTAATTTCCAGCTGTAATTATAATTATTTTTTAATTATAATTTCACTATAACAGCTATTATAACTATTATAATTTTTTAAAAAAAAAAAAAACGATACGTACGGCTATAACGTTTTAAATATTTAAAAGAAAATATACGGTTACTTATAATAATACGAGAAATTATATAATTACGACGTAAAAAAGATTAACGTTAATAATTACACTTACGGCAAACTTATACGTTTTAAAATTAATTATAATCGTAATATATAAGATTATTAAGTTTAAGTTATATTATTTAAATTAAAATAAAATAACGAAGTAATTACATTAATAATTAATACGATAATTATTAATAACTTTTACGATTATAATAAACTATCTATCTCGATTTCGAAGAACCTTATTCCGAAACCGATTATTACGTAATATTAATAAGTTTTAACGCTAATAAATCTTATACTTTTTAATTAGTTTAATAAGAGAAATCTCTTAAAAGGTAAATAATAACTTAAAAGATATTAGGCTTTTTATAATAAACTTTAAATCCGCATAAAATAACCGATTTATAACTTTTTATTAATTTTACCACTTTTCGAATACTTATTAATTAAAATAACAAAAATATACCCGCTAAATTCGAATATAAAGTTTTAATATTTCATACCTTTAAAATTTTAACAGAAATAATTTTAATTATATTTCCCGATTTAAATAAAATAATCGGCTTAATTAAATTTATCGATATTTTTATTAATATTAATAACTTTTCCGAAAAAACTAAGTTGTATTTTTAATTTTTGATTATAATTTAATTTACAACGGCGGAAATAATCGATTTTTACGTAAATTTATAATAAAAAATATCTAGCTTATAAAGGAATTACTAGTAAAACTAGAAAATAATAATAACGGGTTTGAAAACGTTAAAGCTTAATTTTTAAATCGATTTAAAAAATTATAAATAATAATTTATCGGGTTATTCCGAATTACGAAAACCGTTTAAAATTCCATTAAAAATAATCGTAATATATTTATTAAAAATTACAATTATAATAAACTAAGAAATTTAATTACGAAAAAGATCGGGTACTTTTAATAGAGTCGAGATAAGGCTCTTCGTAACCGAGGCGTACAATCTATTATCACCGTAAAAACCATTAATAGTTGCCGTATTCGAAAATACTAAGTAAAGTATTTATCGTATTAATTATTGGTGTAATTACTTCGTATCTTTAGCTTAGCCTAGATAATACGGCTTAAATCTAACGACCTTGCGTACTTTTAATATAGTATATTAAACATTATATAAAAATATAATTAAAATATTTTTTAAATTAAACTTTTTTAAAAATATGTCAGATATTCAGACCAATTATTAGCTCCACTGAACCACGAACCCCGTAGGTCGTATCAGCGACTGTTGTTAAATAATCTCGTATCAGGATTTATATGGGGTCCTGTTCTAGCCTAGTCTTCTTGGCTACAGGGGGCTGTATTCTTATAAAATAATCATTATTTTTATAAATAACTTAAGGATAATATTATAAATAGTAATAGAAATAACGTTAATTATTACCGTATTATAAATAAATAAAAACGTTATTAAAAATTAATATAAAATCGGTAATACGAGTTAAATTATTGTTATTTTATTACGTATTATTTTTTATTACCTTTTAATTTTTATTAAAATTAAAATCGCCTTTACCGAATCGTTTACGAAAAAAAATTAATTTTAACCGTATTATTATCATATTTTAAATATTTTTATATTATATTAATATATATATAGTTAATTCGATTTAAATAAGATTATATAAGCTAAATTAAAGATACGAAGTAATTATATTAATAATTAATACGATAAATATGATATTTATTAATTTCGAATACGATAACGATTATTAATTTATACGATTAAAATAAATTATATATTTCGGTTTTAAAAAGCGTTATTTCGAAATCGATTAGTTTGTAATATCGATTAAATTTAACTTTAATATGCTTTATATCTTTTAAGTAGTTTAATAAATGAAATATATTAAAAAATAAATAATAACTTAAAATATATAATTTTTTTTTAATAAATCCTAAAATTATATATAACGTTATTAGATTTAGATCGTATTATCTAGGCTACGTTAAAGATACGAAGTAATTATATTAATAATTAATACGATAATTATCGATAGTTTTTACAGTAACGATAAATTATACCTCGGTTACGGGAAGCCTTATTTCGAAGTTAATTATTACGTAATGCCGATAAATTTCGACCTTAATAAACCTTATACCTTTAAACTTTACGGTTTAATAAGAGGAATTTTTAAAAAAAGTAAATAATAACTTAGGAAATATTAAGCTTTTCGCCGTAAACTTTAAGTTTATATAAAATAACTACTTTATAACTTTTTATTAATTTAATAACCTTTTAAACTTTAATTAATCTTACGGCTTTTTAAACCTGTATAAATTAAAATAAGTAGCATATATCCGCTAAGTTCGAATACGAAGTTTTAATATTCCGTATTTCCGGAATTTTAAAGAAAACGGTTTCGATTATATTACCCGATTTAAATAAAATAATCGGCCGAATAAAATATATCGATACTATTATCTATATTAATAATATTTCCGAAAAAATCGGGTTTTATGTTTAATTTTCAGAAATAATTTAATTTAAAACGGTAACAATAAATAATTTTTACGTAAATTTATATTAAATAATATTAGCCTATAAAAGATTATTAGTAAAATTGGAAAATAAAGATAACAGGTTTAAAAACGTCGAAATTTAAGTTTTAAATCGATATAAGTTAAAAAATTATAAATAATAATTTATCCGGTTATTCCGGGTTGCGAAAACCGTTTAGAATTCCGTTAAAAATAATTGTCGATAAAGGCATAACTAGGTAATTCGCAAAAAAGATTAAGGTTTAATAAAACTTAATAACTGAAATAATATAATCTATTAATTTATTTACTTTAGTTATACGGTTACGTTTCTTTTAAATAAACTTCAATTTATATAAAATAATTATTTAGTAATTTTTGGTTAATTTTATAATTTTTTTAACTTTAATCGATATTACGATGTTTTTTTTAATTTTTATTAATTAAAATAATGAAAATATATACGATAATTTGAATAATAAAATTCTAATATTTTATATTTTCGAAATTTTAACTGTAATTATTTTAATTATACTATTTAATTTAAATAAAATAAGTAAGTAAATAAAATTTATTAATACTTTTATCCCTATTAATTATTTCTCTTTAAAAATCCGATTATATTTTTATTTTTCGAATATAATATAATTTATAATCGTAAAAATAATCGTTTTTCAGGTAAATATATTTAAAAATTTTTTTAATTTATAAAAAGAATATTAATAAATTTAATAAACAACTATAACAGAATTAAAAACGTTAGAATTTTATTTTTAAATCGACATAAATTAGAAAATTACTAATAATAATTTAATTGGTTATTTAGAATTATACAAGGTTATTAGATTTAAGCCGTATTATTTAAGCTGAGCTAAAGATAAAAAGTAATTATATTAATAATTAACATAATAAATACTTTATTTAATATATTCGAATACGGCAATTATTAATAGTTTTTACGATAACGAATTATTTGAAATTATAAAAAAAGTTTAGTTGAATTTCGAAGTTTTTAAGCCCTTTGCCGCCCATGTCCAGCTTTCCCAGCAGTTCCTTTACACGGTCGATGTTTTTTACTATAAGGTCGTTTAATTTTTGATTGCTTTTGCTTATATAAATCAAATCATATCCGAGGATTAAAAGCAGAATCCGATCTTTTTAAGAAAGGTCGGTTAGATCAACGGAGGTGTCGATATTTTTAACTCGTCCCAGAGCTTTATTAAGTT
Source organism: Monosporascus sp. CRB-8-3 (assembly GCA_004155055.1). Taxonomy (NCBI): domain Eukaryota; kingdom Fungi; phylum Ascomycota; class Sordariomycetes; order Xylariales; genus Monosporascus; species Monosporascus sp. CRB-8-3. The sequence goes on from QJNZ01000475.1 coordinate 18,756, forward strand.
TAAGGACCTTAAGAAAAACGTTTTCCGTAAAGATTTTACAGTTACGGAATACCGGTATCTTGTAGTAGGAATTGCCCGGCATATTTTAACTGTTTTAATTAATAGGGATTTGAAAAGGTAATCTGGTATTAAATATTTTTTACCTGGTTATCGTACTGATACCTTTTTATTAATCGTAGGATCGATTAAGGTTAAAGTTATAGGACTGGTAAAAGGTTACAAAGCTATTTTATACGAACTTAAGGTTTACCGTAAAAAGCTTAACATTTCCTAAGTTATTATATTTTAGAAAATTCCCTTTACCGAGCCAGCTAAAAGGTATAAGGTTTATTAAGGTCGAAATTTGTCGGTATTACGTAATCGGTTTCGGAATAAGGCTTTTCGTAACCGAGGCGTATAATTTATTATTACCGTAAAAACTATTAATAATTGCTATATTCGAAGATATTGGGTAAAGTCTTTATCGTATTAATTATTAATATAATTATTTCGTGTTTTTAGCTTAGCCTAGATACTACGGCTTGAACTTAACGACCTTATATAAAAAAAGTTTAAAATTTCGTTATAATTTATCGTTAATAAAAGTAAAATTATATATATTTAAATTACTTTAAAATAAAACGTATATAAAAAAGTTAAGTTTAATAAATTTTAATAACCGAAATAATATAATATATAAATTTATTTAATTAAGTTATATAATTACGTTTTAAAAAAATATATTAATAAATAATAACTTTTTTTATATTATTATTATATATAATATTTATAAAATTTATCGATATAAATTATGTTTAGAAATATTATTAAATATATAAATTATAATAACTTTTTTAATATAACGTTTAATATTATTTAAAATAAATTATCGATATTATTTAATTAATTATATTAATTATTTAAAAAGAACTTTATATTTTATATTCGAAAATAATATTAAAAAATATTTACCGAAAATAACAGTTATAATACCTTTTTTAAAAATAATAATAATATTAATAACGAAAAAACGTTTTTTTAAATTTTAATAAAAATTTAAATTATAATAATTAATTTTCTAATTTAAAAATATTATATATTTTTATTATTTATAATTATAAAATATATTTATTATATAAAAAAAATATGATATTTATACGTATCGAATTTTTTTAATATTATTTAATAATAATTATTAATTTACCGTTAAAATTTTTTAAAATTTTTATTTATTTATTATTAATAAATTAATTATTTTACTTTACGATATTATAATTATAAAATTAAAACGAATATCATTATAGCATTTAATTATAATTTTATTAAATGTTATTTATTTAATAAACGTAATAATTTTTTCGTTATAAATAAAATTTTTATAAAAATAATCGATAATTAAAAAACGAAAATTTATTACGTAATAATAAATTATATTATTTAATTTTGGCGGAATTTCAGCCGTAATAAATAAATAAATAAAATATTATATTTTATTATTTAAATACAATATAAATTTTTAATAATATAATATAAGCGGATATTATTATAACTTTTAATATAAATTAATTTTATAATTTAACCGTTATTATTATATATAAATATTTTTAAAACGTAATAACGTATTATATAAATAAACGAAATATATTAATAAATAAATTAATTTTATTAATTTTTTAATTTTTTAATTTTAATTATATATTTTTTAATATTAATAATATAAAACGTTTTATACAAAAACCTTAAAATAAATTTAATTATTTAAATTAAAAACGAATACGAAATTTAATTTTAAAAAGTTATATTTTATATATAACGTTGTCGAATTTATATTAAAAATCCGATATTACGATTAATACGTCCGAACCGATAATATCTTTAATTCGTTAAAATTAACATTAATTAAAATTGTTTTTATTATTAATTTTATTTTTAATTATAATACGTAAACGTTTTTTATCCGGTTTTAATATATTAAAAATATAACTAATTTATTATTTACTTAATATATTACTATATATATTAAAATTAATTAAATATTTAACTTTTTAAAATAGAAAAAAAATAATTATAACGTTTATAAATTAAAAATAAAACAATAAAAATCTTATACGAAAATTTGAAAATATTTTATAAATAATTTAAATTTATATAAATTATAATCGTAAAATACGATATTACGGAAAAAAAATTTATAATTTTAACGAAATAAAATTTTTAATAAATTAATTTATAATACTAAATATAATAATTATAAATATCGAAAAACGTAAAAAATATAAAAAAATTTATAATAATATATAAAATCGTTAAATTTAAACCGTACTATTTAAGTTAAATTAAAAATATAATGTAATTAAATTAATAATTTTTATAATAACTATAAATTATATTTCGGTTATACAAAATTTTATTCCGTCATTAATTATGTAATATCGATTAATTTTAATTTTAATAAATTTTATGTTTTTTTATTAATTTAAATTAAAAATTTTTATAATAAACTTTAAATCCGTATAAAATAATTATTTTGTAATTTTTTATTAAATTTATAATTTTTTTATTTTCGATTAATTTTAAGAAATTTTGTTAAATTTTTATTAATTAAAATAATTAAAATATATCGATTAAATTTAAATATAAAATCTTAATATTTTATATTTTCGGAATTTCGACGGAAACGGTTTTAATTAAATTACCCGATTTAAATAAAATAATCGGCCGAATATAATATATTAATATTTTTATCGATATTAAAAATTTTCCGAAAAAAATCGAATTTTATTTTTAAATTTCGAATATAAATTAATTTAAAACGGTAAAAATAATCGATTTTATATAAATTTATATTAAAAAATATCCGGTTTATAAAAATATTATTAATAAAATTACAAAATAATAATAAGTAATTTAAAAACGTTAAAGTTTAATTTTAAATCGATAAAAATAAAAAGATTATAAGTAATAATTTATGCGGTTATTTTGAATTACAAAAATTATTTAAAATTTCGTTAAAAATAATTTTCGATAAAAGTTATAAAAAGGTTAAAGTTTAATAAAACTTAATAACCGATAATATAATATATTTATTTATTTAATTCAATTTTATAATTACGTTTTTTTTATTTTTTTTTATCATAATATAAATTATCAACTTTCAAAATTAAGCCGTATTTTTATTTCTTATTTTTATTAAAAATATGTTTTTTTCGTTAATTCGCTGACAACTTATTTAATTTAATTAAAAATTATTATAAATAAAAACGGTCACATAATAAATAAATTGAATTTAAAATAAATTAAATATTTCGATAAATATATTAAAACGTATAATAAATATTCGAAATATTTTTTTATTTTTAACGGGTATAAAAACTATTATTTAATTAAATTCGAAAATTATTATAAAATTAATAAAATTATGATATTTTATATATTTACTTCATCTTTTTATCGGCTTTATTTTTTTAATATATTTTATTTTTTTATATTAAAACGCGTTTATTTGCTATATATTAAAGGTTTTATATATAATTATATTATTTATTTTATTTAAGAAAATTTTATAACCGGCTTTTAAAATACGTTTAAAATTATTATAATTATTAATAATATTAAATTCGGAATTATAAAAATGAAATTTATTTAATTTAATTTTAATTACGTTTATTTTAAATTAAAAAATTTAATAATATTTATATTAATTAGTTTTTTATTTACTTGTATTAATTCCGTTATTTCCTTATTTAGAAAAATTTTTAAAAATATTATTAAAACGATTTAATAAAAACGTTATTTATTGAAAAAAAATTATTAAAGTAATTTATCGATAAAGGTAGTGAAATCGGTTAATTTTTTAATAAAAAATAAACTAATATTTTTATATAATCTTTTTTAAAAAGGAAAATAATTATTTTTATAAAACGAATTACGTTCTTGATAAATACCGGAAAATTAAAAACATACGGTTAATTTTTGTTAAAAAATTATAAGTTTTTATAATTAAAAAGGAAAATAATAATAAATAATAATAATTAATAAAAGGTAAAAATAATCGTTATAAAAAAGCTTAAACGAAAAATAGAAAATGTAATAGTTATAATCAACCCGGATATAATAAACGTATTTATAAAAATATTAAAAAAACGTTTAATAATAAGAAATTTAATTTATTTTAATTCGTTATTCCGAAATGCTAAAAAACGGTTTATTTATTTATATAGCTTATTCGTTTATATAATACGTTATAATATATTATACGTTTATATTATATATTATATTATTTATTTAACGTTTAAAAATCTTTTTATTAAAAAGGTATAAAGAAAAAATATCGATTATTAATATTATATAAATTAATAATTATTTTTATAATTTTTTAATAACTTTATTTAAAGTTTTTTATTTAAAAACTTAATAATTTTATATATATTAAAACTTTAATTTATTATTTTATCGTAAATATTTATTATAAATCTTTTTAAAATATTCGAAATTAATATTATATTTTAATTTTCGTTTAAAGAACGTTATAAAAAAATTAAAAATAACCGTAATAATCAAGATATATATTAATATAATAACCGCGGTAAATAAAATAATATATAAGAAATAATATTATTTATAATTTTAATAATATTTATAACGTTATTTATAATATTTAAAATAATAATAACTTTAATTATTACTATTATTTTAAATTAAAAATATTATTAATAAAAATTTATTATTATTACGTATTATTTTAAATATATAATATCTTATTTCGAATTAAAATTAAACTTATAAATATTTAATTCGGCCGTAATTAATATAAGTAATCTATTTAAAAATTAATAATTATATAAGATTGTTAATATTTTAATAACATTATTTTAAAAGCGTTAATTTCGATAATATATTAATTAAATTATATTTTTATTTTATATAGTACTATAAGAAAACCGGTTGTAATTCGGGATATCGCTATTATTCTAATTAATCTAGGTTGTAGAAAAGGTGTAAGAATAGCTAGAACTGGGCCACATATATGCAAAAAGTAAGTCTATCGCATTTACCCCTCCGTTGCCCTTGAGACCCCCCACACCCAATTCCTTTAGCCACCACACATATCCTAATACGCCCTTATAGCTAAAAGGATTTCCAAAACCTTTAAAGCTATCCACAGTTTCGCCAGCGCCCTTAAATTTTTAAGCTTTTATTTTAACGCTTTTATTTATTAATAACCAACTTCATACTTTTTAAAAAACTATTTATATATATCCTTTAAACCGTTAAAAATAAAATAAATTTCGTTACGATAAACCTAATTCTTATTTTTATTATTACCGTTTTTATTATTATTTTTATCGTTATCCTTTTTCTTTTTCGGATAATCTTTTATTTTATAATCGTATTTACCGTAATTTTAATAATTTTTTTTATTTTAATTCGGCTTTTTATTATTTTTTTACATAACGTAATTTTTTACTAATTATTTTTTTTAATCTTTATTTCGAAATTTAATAATAAAATCGTTTAAAACGTAATTAAACCGGATAAATTAAAATTAAAACGTTTTTTAAATATATAATACATATATTTTCATGTTTTTAACATTAAGAAATAAATTAATAAAAATAATAATTTATTAATTTTCCGTTATAAATAAAATAATTTCGCCAATACGTTAAATAAAACGTTAAAATTCGATAACGTAATCGAAAATTAATATTTTTTTTACGTTTTAATAAAAAAATTAAATTTTAATTTAAAAATCATATTATTCGTTAATATTTTTATTTTCGTACTTTTTTTTAATGCCCGAAATATTAAAATCCTTTTTATAAAATTAAAAATAATAATTATAAAATTTTCCTTAAAGTTAATAATAATATTCGTAATTATTTAAGCTTTATTTATTACTGTAAAATAATTTAATTTATTATTACCGTAATTAACAAAACAAACGTTATTTGAAATATTATTTTTTATATTTTTTTAATTATTTTTATGCTTAAAATATTTTTTTTTCGAAAATTTTAAGTCGAAAATATTTTAATTTAAATAAATAGCCGTTGACGGTATTTTCGCTTTTTTATTACTATTATTATATTTTAAATTAACCAGTTTTATTATAACTTTTTTAATTGTTTCTTAAATAACTTTATTATATTAATTACTTTTTTTTTCGTAATTAATATATTTCGTTAATATTTTTTAACTTTTTTCGTTAATTATTTAATATAGTAATAATTAACTTTATAACTTTTCGAACTAATTTTTTTAATTCTTTATTAATTAACTTTAAAAAACTTTTTTTCCGGTTTTAATTATTAAATACGCCTTTTACGCCTATAACTCCTTTAAACGGTATTTCGAATTATATATAAAATAAATAATTTTAAATATTAATTCATAATTAAAATATTAAAAAACAGAAAATGGAAAATATTATTATATAAAAAACGGGTCGTAATTCGGGATATTGTTATTATTCTAATTAATCTAAGTTATAAAAAAGGTATAAAAATAGCTAGAACTGGGTTATATATATATAAAAAGTAGGTTTATTACGTTTACTTTTTCGTTATTCTAAGAAACCCCTATACTTAATTCCTTTAGCTACCATATATATTTTAATAAGTACTATAATAATAAAAATAAGAATTTAATAAAAATTATTAATAAAAATTTATATTACGTAAAATTAATTAAAATTAAATACATTTTTTAATTCTTTAATAAAACAAGGTTTTAAAACTAAAATTAATTAAATATTAATAGTTATACCTCTTATATGGCCTAATGGCTCAGTGGTTACGAGCCTGGGTATGGCTCTTTTAATTGCGACAAGCTTAGGCACCCTGTTAGGATTAATCGCAAGAAACAGCTAGTTTAAATCCAGGTTGGGTTACCGTTTCTCTAGGTGACGCTAGCCTAAAGGAGCTAACCAATTGGGACTTCGGCTCCGCTACTATGTCGGCGACAATTAAGAGGTGGCTAGGGGCTCTTGGAACTAGTTACGATTAGGGGTATTAGGAACTAATTAATTAATCGGGTATATTTACCGTTAATTACCGTGTTACATAACCCGCATTACGTTTTCCGGCCCTTGGCTAAGAAGGGACGGTTTTTAAGGGGTATTCCTCGGTTGTATTTATGCAATCCTTTGTATACGTACTTAATAAATGGATCAGCTTCTTATATAGCTAGCTAGATACCTTAATAGCACTTTACCTTACTATATCTTTTATATATCAGTTAAAAATAAGGTATATAATACGAATAATAAAAAAGATATAGCATAAATAATAAATCTTTATTTATAATATAAATATTACGAAATAACGTTTTTATAAAGTACTTATAAGGTAATACGTTTTAATAATTAAATAAATTAACGTAGGATACAAGCGAACGGACCGCATAAGCGAGCGGACCGTTCGGACTTATATAATAAAATCGAATCTTTAAAAATTTATAACTTTACCAAACCTTTATAAAAATTAATGAAACTTTATATATCTCTTTTCAAATTAAAAAATAACGTACTAGGAAATTCGGAAAAATCCTAGGCCTAAATTACGTAAGATATATATAAAAGTGTATTTTTTACTAGTAAATACAACCTACTTTTTTATATCTCTGTAAATTAATTTTTTTTAAAATGGAAAAAAATATTATATTATAATTTGAATTTTTTTATTACGCTATATTAAATTTAATATTATTTAATAAAGGTTTCGTTATATCATTTAATTATATATTATTTAAGTTTTTTATCTTTAAAATATTATATAAAAGTTTATATCCTTCTTCTTAAAGGAGACGTAACCGTAAAACCTAATTAAACAAATAAATAGATTATGTTATCGGTTATTAAGCTTTATTAAACCCTAACCTTATAGGCGTTTTACTTTAAGGTAATTTCAGATTGCCTAGTTATGCCCCTATTAATAATTATTTTTAACGGAATTCTGGATGGTTTTTGTAATCCGGAGCAGCCGGATAAATTATTATTCGTAATTTTTTTGGTATCGATTTAAAAGTTAAACTTCGATATTTTTAAGCCCGTTATTGTTATCCTTTAATTTTGCTAGTAATTTTTCTATAAGCCGGATATTTTTTAATATAAATTTACGTAAAGATTAATTATTTTTACCGTGTTAAATTAAATCGTATCCGAAAATTAAAAGTAAAACCCGATTTTTTTCGGATAGGTTATTAATATCGACGGAAGTATCGATATATTTTATTCGGCCGATTGTTTTATTTAGGTTAAGTAACTTAATCGAAACGGTTTTTATCGAGATTTCGGAGGTACGGAGTATTAGGACTTTATATTCGGATTTAGCCGGTATATTTTGGTTATCTTAATTAATAAGGGTTTAAAAAACTTTAAAATTAATCGAAATTAAAGAAGTTATAAGATTAGCGAAAAGTTGCAAAGTAGCTATTTTATACGGATTTAAGGTTTACCGCGAAAAGCTTAATATTTCCTAAGTTATTATCTAAGATTTCTTTTGTTAAACCGTAAAGCTAAAGGGTATAAGGTTTATTAAGGTTAAAGCTTATCGGTATTACGTAATCGGTTTCGGGATAAGGTTTTTTGCAACCGAGGTATAATTTATTGTTACCGTAAAAACTATTAATAGTTGCCGTATTCGAAAATACTAGGTAAAGTATTTATCGTATTAATTATTAATATAATTATTTTGTATCTTTAACTTAACCTAGATAATACGGCTTAAATCTAACGACTTTGCAAAAGTTTATATCTTTACGAAAATAAATCTAATTAATTTTATATTTCATATACAGTTAGTATATCTATTAATAATGAACCTGATAAAGTTGCATCGAAATCTATATTAAATTCGTAAAGTTATAGCTGTTTAAATAAAAAGTGGGGCGAATTTGGTCCGCTCGCTTGTTTGGTCCGTTCGCTTGTGTTCTACGTTAAAGGTATAGCTTTATTTATAAGGGAAAGTATTTCGGTTATATAGGGCTCGGAAAAGATAGAAGGTTAAAATAATAGTAAATTTTAAAATTTATCCGAAAAGTTTAGAATGATATAAGCGTTATAGATTAATCGGAGAATAAATAATCCGTTTATAATGTTTAACGTATATTATTTAATTTTATTTATATGTTTCCGTTCGTATTAATTTTTTACTTTTAGCATATTAATTTTTTGTATTTAATATATTAATTGTATACGGTTACGTTTAATAACGTAATTTATAATATAATTTAGATATTATTTAAGTTTGTTATTATAATATATTACCGTTTTTATCGATTTTTTTAATTAGGTTATAACCGACGAAGAAAATTATAAGTCGGAATTAATTAAAAAAGTTTTTAAAATGGAACATTAATTGCGGGAATTAAGTAATGCTTTATACGATAAAAATAGAAATAAAAGCGAAAATAAAGGTGAATTTGAATTTAAAAAGTAACCGAACGTTAAGAATAGGGACGAATTTGGAAATAATTACGTATTTAACGAGATAAATTGTTAGGAAAGGGGTAGTAAAATATTAAAGAATAAATTTAATTAAAAGAGCAAAAAGGATATTAATAAATTAAGTAATGATAAATTAAGTAATAAATATATTAAAAAAGTTAAATCCCCGATTTAACCGGGGGCTGGCTTAAGATCTTAGGATAATATATAAGAAATATATAAATTATTTTTACGATTTAACGTTTTAATATATTATATTTACAGGACGGAAAATGCCGAAATATTTAAAGAGTAGTTTATATGGCGGTTGTAATTTAAAAAAAAAGCTACCTTTAATAATAATATAAACGAAACATTTTTTTAAATAATTTTTATTTTTAATCGAACGTTTCGGTATTAGTAGGGCTAGTTTTATGGCGCAATTTTAGAAATAAGTTAATTAATAGTAATTTGTGAATTTTATTATAAAATCCGGATATATCCGAAATCGAATAAAAATAATAATAGTATTATTACGTTAAAGAATTATATAAATAATAAATTATATAAAGAAATAAAGTTATCCCGAAATAAGGAAACGTAAGTTGTTATAGGTTTTATTATAAGTAAAGTTTTTTGGTACGTATTAATTATAAGTTTAATAATATTCCCTTTACGTTGCTGGAATTTTATTTAAAAATAATTATTTTATGGTTAAAATATAAACCAGTTTGTATTTACCTTTTTATTTTATAAAAAATCCGTATTTTATTAATTAGGTCCGGTATATTTACTTTACTTATAATCTTTTACGATTCCGTAAGCTTAAGGATAAATACGAAAAATACGCGGAAAAAGTTATACGATTAAAGTTGTAAAATTTCCTTTTTAAATTTTACGTTTCAGTAATTATAAACGTTTAAATTTTCCTTAATTTAATATAAGCTTTTTAAAACGTATATGTTTATTTTATTAATAAAGACTAAATGTTTAAATACGTTTTAATTAATATCTAATTACGCGAAAAAAAAAGTTAAATACTGAAGCGTTATATAAGGCGCTAAAAAAATACGGGCTTTATATAAAAGTTTAAATTATTATAACGGATAACGAAACGAATTTTAATATAAAGGAATTTAGGAAATATATAAAAAGGAATAAGTAAAAATAGAAATAAATAATCGGGGCGAATTATTTTTATTATTTTTCGTATTTTTTATAAAATATTTATAAGCTTTTTTTAAACGCTTAAAAGTTATAGATAGTATTAAAATAAAAGATTAAATGGGCTTAAAAGTAAAAAAAAAAAACGAAAAAAGGATAATTAAAATTAAGTAGATTAAGCTTAATACGATTAATCGTATTGTAATAGGGGTACGTTTAACCTTTATTATCCCGTTAATAACGTCGTATTAATTTTCGTATTAATTCTTTAGTCGATTTAAATTAAATAATTTACGATATATTTTAATTTTAATATAGAACGTTAATAACGGTTTAAACGTATATAAATCGCTTTTAAAAAAAAGTATTTTAAATATTTAAAAATTATTACAGGTTATTCGAAACGTAAGGTTTCGTTAAAGTTCCGTCGTATATATATTTGTCCGGGTTTATTAATTAAAACTTATAATCGAAAATTATATATGTTACGAAAAAATAATTTGTTTCGAAATTACGGAAATTACCTGGGATATTATCGATTATTTAATCGATATTTATAAGCCGTTTTTATTATTAACGATTTTTTTTGGCGTTTCGAAAAAAACCAATTATAGTTATATTTTTACAGGGTTTAAAATTATAAAAAAGTATTTTCGTAAATGCGAAATTTACTTATAAGATCGAATTTTTATTAATACCCCGTAATTTTATTTTAAAAAATTATTTTAAGCCGTTGAAAATTATTTCGAGTTTTATTAACGTTATATCGATAAAGCTTTTAAGAATAATAAGTATTATTTTATTTTCGTAATATTTTTATATTTTTTATCGGATTTGAAAATAAAGCTTTATTTCGATAAATAGAAAGTATTTTTAAGCCAGTTATTTATAAACGATTTTTTTCGTAATAAAGCAATTTATTATTTTAAAAATGTTTATAAGTTTTATTACGAAAAATATAAAGATAATATAACGAAGTTATTTAGCAAAAAACGTATTAATCGAAGTTTATCGAAAATTGTAACCGATAGTATTAGAACTTTTTAAAAGGTATTTACTTTTTTATATTATTTTTTTTTCTCCGATAGTATTTATGTTTACTTTTAATAGTATATTTTTTCGAGTTTATTAATTCCCGATAACGGTTAATTTTAGGAACAAATCGTCGATTATTACCTGGAAATACGTAAGTTATATAAGTTTTCGATACGGGGATTAATACGTTAATTAATACGTAGGTTTGCTTTTTAATTAAGATATTTTTACATTTTAACGTTAAATGGAAACGTTTTTTTTAGGCTAGCCGTATTCGCCCGTAATTACTTTTATATTTAGGTTGTTGCCGTATTAATAAAACGAACGTAAAATTAGGTAAGGTTAATTTATTCGTATAACTGTTCCGAATTAACGTATTTTATATTTCGAATTAGCCTTTTTATAATATTTTATTTGCGAAATAGGTTAAAAGATTTATTGTTTAATATTTAGTACGACTGTACCGAAAATGATAAGTTTATTTAAATTGCGGAATATCGATAAAAAGAAATCGAAAAAGCTTTTTATATAAGAATTTCGGAAAAATAAGGTTTAAACGTTACTTATTTTGCTTTTATTATCGGCGACATTAATAATTCCTAAGTTATTTTTTAAATTATTATATTTCGAATTAATAATAAAATAAATCCGATTATAACTGGTTTTTTATTAAGGTAATAAGTTTATAATAAGATTACCGTATAATAGGAACTTTATTTATTATTACCTTTAATTAATTTAAGCGTTAAAAAGTAGATAAAAATTAGAAACGTTACGATTAAATCGGTGAAAATACGGAAAAAAAAACTTATAATAATTTTAAAAAGTTATTATAACCCGTTCGGAAACGTATATTATTAAAAAATAAACGTATTATTAGTTAATTTATATATTATTAAGTAATAAAGGTAATAAAATTTTATATTAATATTATATTTTTTTAAAAATAGGTTTAAAATAAATTATTTAAATTATTATAATAACTTTATTTCGTTTTATCTACCTTATATATAATATATTATAAATTTTTACGCGGTTATATTTTTATATAATTATATTTCCCGGTTAATTTTAATTAATTAATTTCGATTTTAATAATATATTTTACATATAATAAATATTTTTTTGGTTATAACGCGCGTAAAAATTTATAAGTTAATACCTATATTAATTAACGTATTAATTTGTATATTAATCGATATATTAATTTTAATTTAAAATTACGTAAATTGTTATTAATTAAAAACGTTAAAGGTAAATTTTTAATTAAAGGTAAAGGTACGGCTAAAAGTAAAAATAAAGCTAAGCCGAAAGTTAAAAAAGACCTTTATAAAAATAACCGGCAAAAGTGGAAAGTTTAAACGATAAAAGCCCGGTAATAAATATTTTAAGTTTTATTAAAAAAAAATTTAATTAATTTTTATTTTTTTTGTTTAAATCGTTATATTTCGAAAAATCCGTAAATATTAAAATAATACCAGTTTTTTAATATTAAAAGCTTTATTTTAACGTTTTGTACGCAAAATTATTTAGGGTTTAAATAACGAAAAAAATTACCGATTTTAATAATTAATTATTAAAATTTTACCAAAAGCAGTTAAGGTTATTTTTATTACGTTTTTTACTAATATATTTACGTTAACAATATATATATTAATTTACGTATTAATCGTATATAACTATTAATTTATGTTATATTTATAATAAACGCGTTACGGTAATAATTAAATATATAAAATTTGTTTATTATGTAATAGGTATAATAATATTTATAAGTTTTATAAGTTTTTTAACATACGGTATTTCCGGCTAAGTATTATATAAAATTACGAAAAAACGTTAAATTCGAAAAGAAAAACGACGAAAAATTAAAAAACGAATATAATAAAAGTAATTAGAAAAAGCCCGAATATTAAAAAATAAAATATATTTTATTCGGTAAAAAAAAAGTATTTTGCCGTTAATAGTTTTAGTAATAAAAGTAATAAATAATATAATTCCTAAATAATAAATATAAAAACAAAACTTTCCGTATATTTTTTATTAATAGCTTAAATTTATTTAGCCCGGACGATTAATAAAATGATTAATATATAAATTAATACGGTTTTATATATAAAAGTTATATTTATTTTAATTAATATATAAATTAATATAGTTTTATATACGGGAATTATAATTAAAGTAATATATTATAATTAAGCGTTTTTAATTTAAATATTAATATTTAAAAAAAATATTTAATAAAATATAGTTTATTATAAATAATTTTTTTTATAAAATTTAATTTAATTATATTAATATAATAAATATTTATATTTTAAATAGATATTTATAAGTAATTAATTATTTAGTAATTTAAATACTTATAGGTAGTTATTTTTGTAGGTAATTTCGTTTTACTTACGTACCCCTGTTACTTACCCGTGGGTGGGTAGCAGGGGTGCGTGGGTACCCGTGGGTGGAAATTTTAGCGTGGGTGGGTAGGTAGTGCAAACCCTAATAAAACCATATCATTATCTCGAGTCCCGTCTTGCATTATACACACTCGAATCACTATGGCTGCCCGGGACGAGCGCGTCACCAATACGCCTGCAAGCCATCACTTGACCGAGAAAAAGACGGCGTGTCCTCCACCTTCCGCTCCCAATAGACTAACTGGCCAGTCTGGGGTACCAGAAAATCTGTTCGATTTCTACGTGCAGTCCGTCTCAGCGCCAGTCGGGTCTGGCCAGTCACCTAGCGGTGCGCCTGTCACAATGAACCAGGTGAAAGAGATGATTCAAGACTTGCTCCGCGAAGCAATGGGATCTGTCGTGCGTCCCCGAGGAACCATGAGTTTGTGGGACATGCTTGTTGCCTCGAACCACGCTCTGCCATCTCCTTCCCATAGGCCGACTCCGCCAAGCAGCCCCGTCGAAGAACGCCCATCACCTGTAGCGGAGACGTTGCCGAGTCTCCTTGACGGCTCAGAGCCATTATCCAACAACTCGACGGACCCTCGGTTCGATTTGATGCCTCCCTTGCGACCTCCATTCGCTGCCTCGTATACCATAGACCAGCCCTGCAACCCAACAGCTCTTTTCTCAGAACGCAGCGAGAGCGCGTTAAAGCGTCCTTTACCGGTGGACGATGATATGGCGCCACACCTTTCGGAGCGACTCGTAACAGCACTCGAGAAGCTCGTGGCCGCAAATGGCGTCCAGAATACTGCACCTGACCGAGAGAAGGGCGAGATTAATAGCGATGGTGAGCCGGAGGGAACCAAGGCCGCGCCAGCATCGATATTGGAGTACAAGCATGTGGATGAAGTGTATGTATAAACGCTACTTACTGCAGGAAATAGCTGACATTAAAACAGCTGGGATGATAAAGCAGGTAAATATAAGCTGGTCGAGTCGGCTGATTCCCGAGGGGATAAACTCGATCAATACGTATTTGTCGTCCGCGATAGAATTGGTGAGTTTCGCGTTTCTAAGGCTTGAGTATGGCTAACCGGACTGCAGACAGGATTACTCAAACCACGACTTCCTATGTCGATATCAAGTCCATTTGGCTACGAGAAGTCCTGAGGGAAGTTTGCAGGGATATCCGTGGTGTATCCTTCGCTAGCAGCAAGCTTTTGGTATGAGTTGTACGGATAGCGCCTACCGTTCGGCTACTAATCTGCCATAGATTGAGAGAAGTAACCTATTCCATATCCGCAAAGACTTGAAGTTACACTTTAAGCGCAATACAGACTGCTCCAGGAATACCGTGACAGAAAGGCATCTGAGTCTCCTTGTGGATTATGTCGACGTTACTTTCCAGTCAACTGTCGAATAACTGTCCACCCTTTTCGCAAAGAACGAAATTACGTATGACCTGCTGTGGGCTTTTTTCGAGCCAAATTCCGAAGTATATACCACCTGCTAAGGTACTGGTGCGTCGAGGTGCGTCTTATTTAACCACTGTGAGGAGAGAACGGACCTGGACGGGTCGAGGTACATGTATCTTGAGACTTGCTATCTGAATTCCGACGGGAAAGTCCTGGGCGAGGTTACCACTGGCATCAAGATTTCGCATTTCCGGGGAACGAAGCAGATTGAACATCTCCGAGCATACCCTTTTCAGTACCACCCTGAGAAAGCCAAGGTTCGAAGAGACCTTATTCAGTGCGGCCGCACCTTCGTCTTACTGATAGGCATTTACTATCGACGATACGAAGGGAAAGCATTTTTCATTGACGACGAAGGCGAAATAGTCGCTCGACACGTTAAGGGCAGGATCATGGTAGATGCGATCTGTTTCCAGGAACGCATGCCCAACTACCCATGTCCACGAGTCCAGAAAGCCAGGCCTGTATACTTTGTCTTGGGACGCTGTGATGCGATTAAGCTTGCCGACGTCAATCCGGGCGAAGCCGACGAGATCGAGCTCCTTATTTGCAGCCCGACAGTGTTGGGTTTTTGTCTAAGTAGCAAACGATTTCGTCTGTGGCTTTCTTCCCCACGAAGGCGACATACCTGCTAATAGATTTTAGTCGAGTTTGCTGTAGCCAATATTAGCGATATTAAGTGGAGTCCGTTTTCGTTTGACGATGTCAAGATCCCAGAGAAGCAAAGGAAGCCTATTTGGGCCCTTACTGCGACTTACCTGAACCGGGAACCAGGCGATAGTTTTACGGACCTTGTCCAAGGAAAAGGGCGCGGTATTAATTTCCTGCTTTAGTTCGTTGCCCAGCGTCTCCGTGCCTAGCCATGTTTTGCTAATACGCGATAATAGTGGACCTCCCGGTATAGGGAAAATTTTGACGGCAGAGACGATTGCAGAATTTTCAAGGTTCCACTTTATATAGTATGTGTTCAATTTTATGATCCTATAACGATTCTGGCTAACCGGATCAGGTTCCGGCCGGGCAGATTGGAGTAGATCCAGTTAAGGTGGAAACTGTCCTAACGACGATTTTCAAGATTGCGAGCCGTTGGAGAGCAATCTTGCTCTTGGACGAGGTGGACGTGTTTTTAGCCCAGCGTTCGAACGACCCGCATCTTAACGCTTTCGTTTCCGTATTTTTGCGCGAACTGGAGCAATATGACGGCATATTGTTCCTTACCACCAACCGAGTGCAGGCATTCGACGAAGCAATGATAAGCAGGATATATCTTGCATTGAATTATGAAACGTTGGGACGAGATGCTCGCAAGGCAGTTTGGGAGTTTTTCTTGGATCAGGCTGGAACGAAAAAAGGCAATCCGGATTGTGGCAAGGATGTAATCGACGAGCTGGCGGAGAAGAATCTAAACGGCCGCGAGGTAAGACGTCTCCCTCGTGCAAAAGAACGAATTCTGTCAGCTAGCAGGGGGTGCTAAACGCACCCTATATACGGAAAGGCTCCCTCTAATCGGAAGATATATGTTCCGTTGCTAAGCTACACAAAAGCTATACGCGTACGAAAAACATACGTAAGTCAGCTTAATACAATAACATAACTAATATCCCTTATATCTAACAATTAAAAGTTTTATTCGTTTAATTCGTATTATTATTAATTAATTAATTAATATTAAAATAATATAAGCTAACGTACCGGATAAGCTTACGGGATAAACAAGCTTACGGGATGGTTTTTAACACCTTACGATAACAAACTTAATTTAATTAATTATAACATATTAAATCAATTTAAATTAATCGGATTTTTTATTACTAGACGTCTTTATAACTTCCTTATAAATGCGTATATTATATCCGGGCTTTCCGTAAATACTATATTTCCGTTCTTTCGTTTAAACCTTTTTATAACGATTACCTTTAGCTTTTTTTAACTGTAATTGCTTATTATTACCTTTTTTCTTAGTTATAAAAGCTTTTACCTTTTTTATAGTAAATATTCCTTTTTCTTAAAAACGTACGTTTTTAATTTTGTAACGTTTGTTTAAGATATAATTCGTTTCGCGTAATTAAGTAACTTTTTTTCGAAAAAAAGTAATTTCGTACAAAAGTAACAAGTTATTTTTTATTAAAAGATTTGCCGATTTAACAATTTTTGTCGGCAAGTTACCCTAATAATTTCTAATTCTTTTTTATAAGTAACGTTTTTATCTTATTATTTCCTTAATATTTTTAGGGGTTTTCGTAAATAGAGAACGAATAGAACCGGCGGAGGTTAACAGGGAGATAATTAGCGTAAATATAATTAAAGGAATTTCGAACTCGGAAAAAACGTTATTAAGATCGAATAAAACGAAATTAATTTTCGCAAATCCGGATTTAATATTATCGGTTATTATGGCAATTTTAAATACGTCGCGAAAACCGGCGATAAAATCTTCCTTGGTAATATAAGTAACGTAATATCGTATAAAACCTTCGATATATAGCAAGTAAATACGTTTTAATACGGAAAAACAAGATATATCGAAAGGTTAAAGCCGATAGAAAAAATAAGCAGGTATATAAAGTATAATAATATTGTTAGTTTTGTAATAATTTTCGAATTCGATCGAATAATAGCTTTTATAACCGTCGAGGATAAGGAAACGTTTCGAACTTTTAATACGCGTTCGAATATATTTATCGAAATATTTAACTTATTTTAAATTTAATTTATTTATTATTTAGCCGTTTTCGTTTATAGCAATCCTTTAATCGGGTAAAAATAGGTTATCGGCGAACTAGCAAAAAAAATAATTTTTTCCGGTAAAGATAATAAATAAGGATAAGGCCTAATTTTAAAAGTTAACAATTTGTATTATTGTAAATTATTTCCGATTTTCTTATTAGGTTTATTTAAGTTTTTTACGTTTTTTAATATTAATAATAATTATACCGGTTATTATAAAAAGCCTTATTAAAAATTTTATTTCGTTGAAATTATAAATATTTTTTTTTGCAATACCGTATTTTACGATTATAACCTAAATAAGTTTAAATTATTTACGAAATATTTTTAGATTTTCGTATAAAACTTTTTAATAATTTATTTTTCGATTTAAATACATTTTAAGTTTTTATTGCCGTTTAATAAAATTAAATATTTATTTAACTCCGATACGTTTTACGACGCGTTACGTAAATAGCAAATTTGTTATATTTTTAATATGTTAATACCGGATAGAAAATGTTTATGTATTTAGGTTAAGGATTCGGTCGATAATCGATTATTTTTCGGTCGGCGTTAATTTTCGCGAATTAAAAATAATATCGGTTTTGGAAGATTTACCAGTATATCGTACGTATAAAATAAAATGGGCAATTTTATAGATAGAATTAAATGTCGCATAATTAAGTGTCGGGTTTTGTTTTTTAATTTGAACGGTTAAATTTATTTTTGCTTTTTTTGTAAGCCGTTTTATGTTGTTGGTATTAAAAAATGGTTAATTGAAGTTAGGTAATTAGAATATGTTAAAAACCATCCCGTAAGCTTGTTTATCCCGTGAGCTTATCCGGGACGTTATATATTAATAATAATTATTGGTATTTTTTATTAATTATAATAATAACGGTATCGTTAATATCCTCCGTTATTTATAACGAACTTAAAGATTAAAACCGTTTTAAAGGTAAATTCTAGGTTAAAACGTACGCTTTTAATATATAAAATTATATCGATTTTAATTAATTATTTCCGTAACCTATTAAATTAATAAAATCCGATATAACCTCGTATCCGAAATAACAGATTCGTTATACGATACGAATTAATACCTTAAATAATTCCTTAATTATATTTATATTTTCCGGAAAACTTTACGAAAAAATCGATTATATTAATTATTTAACGAGTACCTTTAAAATAATAACCGAAAACAAACAAACCTATAATTAAAACTTTGCAGCATATACTTATAAAAATCGCAAGTACGATACCTTCCGAAAAAACAATAATAACCTTACAAAATAAATCCTGGAATTAATATTTTTAACAATTAAAAAAATAATTTTTTTCCTAAGAAAAAACTTACGGAAATAATACGTTAAGTTAATTAAATCTAATAAGATATACGATAATAGGTTCCTAATTAATATCTAACGAAAATACCGCGAAAAGCTAAAATAAACCTCGAAATTAACAAGGAAACTAAACGAATAAATTGTAAAATAGTAAAAATTATAATTTAGGGATAATAACATAAAATTCTAAAAACGAAAATAACGATCGTATAAATTAACAATTTATATATAACACTGATACCTATTATAAAAACTTAAATAATTACGTTTTAAAGAATAAAAAAAGTTGAAATTAATAACGGTTAACTTTTTAAATTATTAAATTATAACCTATTTACAACCTATATCGAAAAATATTAAAATAACGTTTCCAACCTTTTACGGAATACCCGTAAACCCCTTTAATTAAGATAATCCTAATTAGAAAAAAATTAAAAATAACCCTTAACCGCAAAAAAAAAAAAAAACCTTAGGGTATAAGTTAAAACGAGGAAATCGTAAAAGTTTTTATTCGGAGCGAAACGGTAATAAACGAAAACGTTAAAAATCGGATATATAAAAAACCCGTTATAAAACGTATTTAAGCTTTTTTTAAAAGCTATTTTAATATTATTACGTATTCCCTAATAAAACCCCGGTAAACTTCCGTTTTAACGATAAGATAGTAATATACGTTTAAGGCCGGATATCCTTTAATTAATTTCTAAAGGAAAAAATTAACCGTTTATCGAAAAGCATAAAAAAAAATAATTACCTAGGAAATAAATTAACTTTTAAAAAAAATAAAACGGATCTTAACGTACTTTTTAATATTTAATTAACGTAATACGATAAACGTCGCGTTTCACCCCCTAAAAAATTTAGCCATTTTAAACTTAAAGTTTACGATATATATCTTTAACCTTATTAATAAGTTCCTAAATTTTATATAAACCGTATAAAATAACGGGATATACGTAAGTAACAACTTCGTTCCGATTAAAGGGTACGGAAAAATTAACGTAATATTTCGAAACTTTAATAATACGAAAACGTTATATTTATATAACGTAACCTATTACGAAAACTTTATATACAATTTAATATCTTTCCGGCAGTTCTGGAAAAAAAAGTATTAATAAAACAACTAAAATATTAATAATTTTATCCGAAATAAATATAATTAGGTAATTATTACGTTAATAAATAAATTTAATTAATTCGTTATCGAAAATATTAACGTAATAATTATTTATATAATTTTTGTAATTTATAAACGTAACGTTAATTCGTATATAACGAAACTATTACGGATCGGTAACGGTACTATATAATACCTAAAACTAGGACATCTTAGGCCCGAAATAATCGCCTAATTACAGTTCTATATAAAAGAAATACGCCTAAAAGGTCCTATAATAATCAAATACCAAATATATAACAAAGTAAAGGCCAGGAGGCAAATACGCCGTAAACCGAAAAAAAGAACTTCCCAATTAGAATAAAAAATCGTTATCGACTTTACAAATTTCGAAAAAAACCCTAAAGGATATAAATACGTTATATTTACAACTAACAAGTACTTAAATTTTATCTAGGATATTTATTTTAAAAACCGAAAATAAAATATATTAATTATAACGTTTAAATACCTTTTAAAAATCCTAAAGAACCAGGACAAAGTTTTTCTATAAGTTATTAAATACAATAATAAAATTTTGAAAAACTACTAATTTCGAAATATATTATAATCGCCTCTTTTTAATATTAAACTTAAACCCTTAACACCATATACCCAGGCCTAAAACGGGGATATAAAACATTTAAAAAAATATAATTAAAAAAAACGATTATAATACGAAATAACATTAAATTACTTTCGTTCTTAATTATATATATTTTTAAAACAACAATATATTTATATAACCGTACCTCCAAATACGTACTGTTATAATAAAACTTATATAAAGTTTATTATATTTATCTACCGTATAAAAACGGTATTATAATACTTAATCGGAAACTTTAATAAACTTACATATAAACATATAACTATATAACTTATATTATGATAATTATAACTATAAAGAAAAAAAATTTTTAAAAATTAAATTTTAAAATATAAATTAAGTTTTTTAATTAGTTACCGATTAACAAATATTTATAAAATATAAAATCCGTTAATTAATAAGGTTATTATTATTCGAAACGTATAATTTAACGAAAAGGCTATTTTTTAAGTAATATTAAAAACTTAAAAAATAACTTTTTATACGTTATAAAAAAAAAATCTATAAAAGTTACTTTAACAAATAAAAATGCCTAATTAAAATAATAATTATTTAATTTACATATAAAAAAAATAAAAACCTAAACGGAATAATTTAATTACCGGTTAAATAGAAAAAATAATTTCAAAAAAGTACGAACGTAAAAAACGTACGGAATAAAGAAAAACAAACTTATTTTTTAAAAATTAATTACCCTTATACGACCGTTATATTCGAACTATTTTTATCTTTTAAACCATTACCATTACCAGCATCTACCTTAATAATTATTACGATTATTACGTTAACGGAAAAAATAAAAATAACTTTAAATTTTCTTTATATTATTTAACCTAAAATAACGGTAAAAAACGAAAATACCTTATAAATAATAAACGTAAACCTTCCATATATTCCGTATTAAAAAGGTATTATCCGAAACGAATATAAAATATAAAAAACCGTATTTAATATAAAACGTTTAACCCCTTTTATAAATACGTATAATAACCGGCCAGTAAATTACGGAAATTTAAAAATATTAATTACCTAAAATACGCGTTATTTTAATCGGAAAAATAATAATATTTTAATATATAAAAAAATATTTAAGTCGTAATACCGGGTACATAAACGTAATTTACCGTTACTATTACGAAATTATAAAAAACTAAATACATACCCGTTAAAGAAAATATTTCGTAAAACCGAAAAAATTTATTTATAAAATAATTAATTAATTTTCTATTAAAAGGAAATAAATCCTAAAATATATATAAATATACGTTTATAAATTTAATAAATATAACTAGCTTTAAAAATATAAAATCCGTTTTATTATATAAAATAATTAACAGTATAAAAACGTTTATAATAATATATATATATTTATATTAACTAAAAAATCGTTTAAAACGTTAATTACTACGGTATTTAAATTTAACTTAAAACTTAAATAATATAATATTATTAATATCTCTATTAACGTTAACTTACTTTATAAAATATATATAAAAACGCCCCTAGGGTATTTATAACGTAATAAAACCCTTGTAATTAAAAAAGCTTTATATAACTTAAAAAAATAGCCCAATGGCTTAATGGTCGCGAGCCTGGGTGTCTCTTTCAATTGCGACAGGCTTGGGCACCCTGTTTCGGTTGGTCTCAAGAAACAACTGGTTCAAATCCAGCTTGGGCCACCGTTCCTTTAGGTGGCGCCAGCCTAAAGGAGCTAGACCTGGAGCTTCGGCTCCGCCACCGTGTCGGCGATAATTAAGGGGTAGCTGGTAAAACCAGTCACGATTAAGGGCGATAGGAACTAATTAATTAATCGGGTATGTTTTACCGTTAATTGCCGTATTACATAACCCGCATTACGTTTTTCCGGCCTTTAACCAAGAAGGGACGGTTTTTAAAAAGTGCTCCCCGGTCGCGTTTATAAAACTAGTTTATACATATACTTAGTAAGTGGATTAGCTCCCTGTATGTATATATATAGCTAGATACCTTAATAGCACTTTACCTTGCATAACTTAAAAAAATTACCGTTATTATAATAAAAAACTTTATAGAAATACTTAAAAAATTAAAACTTAACCCCGTTTTTTACGAACTTTATTATTTTATTCGTTAAAAGGTACTTATCTTCTTTTTTATAAACGATATTAAAATAATATATCGCAAGGAAAATTAAAAGCTCATTAATTAATTAATTTAACAGATTCGAGAACGGTATACTCTTATAAGAGGTAAAAACTTATAATAATTCCTTAATATCGAAATAATCAAAAATAAGCCTAATAAAAAAATCTAGTTATCTTAATCCGACTTTATAAATAAACTGGTTAACTTAATCTCTAAAAAAAGCTTAAATAACTTCTTAAAAACGCTTATAATTAACGTTAAATTATTACTAAATCCTAATCTGGCCTATTTAAGCTCTGTTAATAAATACTAAAAAAAGATCGATTTTATCCTTTACGTAGCAGTTAATACGTAACCCGATATATCCTTTGTTATATCCTAACTTGTCTGTTTTAACCTAAACCTTAACAATATATATTATAAAGCTGCTAATCGAATTATATTATACCTAATCGAAACTAAAACGTTAACGTTATAATTCGGAAACGAAAATTCGTTAAATACCTGTAATAATGCCTTTTTTACAAATAATACGATTAATCGAAAAAGTTTTTAAACTTACGTTATAAAGCTATTTAAAAAAATAATAAGATAACGAGCGAATAAATAAAATATAATAATTACTTTTATAACAAAAGCGGAATTATTATCTTTTACGTAAATTATAAAAAAAACTTTATTTAGTTCTTAATTAATTAAAAAGCTAGGAATTACCTTAAATGCTAAACCGTTAAATATGTAATATGACAATTAACAAATTATACAGCTTGTTAACGCCGACGTCGCCTTATTATAGATGAAATTACGGTATATAAATATATATAACTATTAATTATAAAAAGTTGCAAAAAAAGACTTAATTAAAGTAAATTATATATTTACGGGCGATATATTTACTAATAAACTAATTAAAACCTTATTATATAAACCGTTTAAGCACTTTAAAAAGTAGCTAGAATTAATAAATATTACGGAAGCCTTCGAATAACGGAAAAACACCTTGTAAATAATTTTAAAAAAGGAATTAGCTGGTATAACGGCTAGGCTAGTTAATCAACTATTAAACCAAGTCGTACGGTTTATGTTAGCAGTTATATTACGGGAATTTAAGTAACGAAAATAATTTAATTACGTCTGGTAATATTAAGGGCGTTTTAAATAATTAAGTTATATTATAAACTGATATTATCTAGATTATGGAATAAACAAACGTATATATCCTTTGTAAAAACCTGGATTTTTTATAGATTTTATCGTTTATATAAATTTAAAAAATATTAGATCCGTATGGATTTAATCGGATCTTAAAAACAGAAAAGATCTAAATTACGTAATTTAACTTATTTAGGTCCTATTTCGGTCCGTTAAAACCGTTTCCGAGATTTTCCTTCCGTTAGGTCGTAATACGATTTTCCTTTTTTTAGGATCTTTATTTTTAAAAAGAAATTTTCTTTTAATAAGTTAATTCTTTATTATAGGTAATCGTATTGCTAATCGTAAATCCTGCAGTTATCTTAATTAAAAAAAAGCTTTAAATCTTTAGCTATTTATATTATTAAATTTAGTTTTAAAGTAATACCGTATACGTTATATTTTAAAAAAGGGACGAAATGTTAAATAATAATAAAAATTCGTCGTTATAACGAATATGTTAAATATCGCCGTTGTTGTAATAGGTCCGGTATTCCTATTAATTCTTTTCGTCGTATCGGAAAAAAAAAAAGATCGCCTAAATCGTAAAAAGGCTATAGCGGAAAAATTTTTATTACGCCTTTAGTAAAAGCTGAAAAAAATTTTTATACGTAAATAGCGTAATATTAACGAGATTATTAGTTGTTTTTTTCGCCTTTGCCGTTAGAAAAGATTTTTTTACGTTTAAGGGGTAAACATTATTAATTACGGCCTTTAGTTCATGGACGAGTTAAAGGAGCAGAAATAATTAAAGGCGAACGCGTTATCCTCTGCCTAAATCCCTGTCCTGGATTATTAGTCCATTTCTGAAACGATTAATTAGCCGTTTTTGGATAACGTAAACTGGAATATTTTTAACTTTAGTAGTTTTAACGTTATTAATAAAAGTTTTTTAACAGGCGCTAGGCGTTAATAAAGTTTTTTGCTAGTTCCTAAATATTTTCGGAATTTAAATAATTTTTCTATTTAATTAAATATTAGGTAAATCCTTATTCTTTTTGTACGTTAAGTATTTTTTAACATTATATATTTTCCCTTTTTCCTTTACCTTTACGTCGTCTTATACCGTATATACTTTAATAATATCCGCTATTAATTTAAGTAAGAAAATATAAAAGTTAAATAAAATTTAACCTTAGGTAATAATTTTAATTAATAATTGTTTTTTAAAAAAAATTTTGCGATTTTATATAGGTTAATATATTTAAAATCGAATTTTTAGTTTGAACGTTTGGTTTTAATATTTTTAGTAATTAAATAAATTATTTCCCTTTTCGAAAATGTTAATCCTTTTAATTTTTTTTAGTTATAATATTTATTTATCCATTCGCATACGAATGAAAGTTTTGTTTTTATTTTTTGATATAATTATTTAAGTTATTTTAAGGTAAAAATTATTTTGGTATTAATTAATCCTTTTTTTCGTATTTTTTTGTAAATTTTTAAAATAAAATTAAAATTAGCAGTTGTTCAAGTTATTTTAATACTATTATAATAATTAATATTATAAGCTAATTATACGATAAGTCATTTTTTAACCTAATTATTTTGCTTATAATTAATATAATATCGTAAATATATTTTTAATATTTAATTGGTTTTTTCCGTTTATTTATCCGTTTATAATTTAAAAACGCTTAACAGTTTATAATTTAAACTAAGTTATATTATTAAATTTGGCCAGAATTTTAAAGTGAAAATTATGCTTTTATTTAAAACAATTTTTAATAATAATCCGTATATGCTAAAAATATATCGGAAGAAAATATATGCTATTTATTCGGCGTTTATGTTTTTATTATAAGGTAAAAAATAGGAAAATTTTATAAATCGGTCGACGATTACAAAGATACTATCGTAATATATACCCGTAATTATGTTTTTAATAAAGGAAGTTTCGTAATAAAATTAAACGTAATTAAATTTTATAGTCATTCGGTAACTGATAATAATTGTAATTTTCCGTATGGTTTATATCGTTTGGTTTTTACTTTAATGTAAATATCGTATTGTTATATAATCCTTTATATAATTAATTTTATTTTTAAGAAATAATATGTTCGTTATAAGCGTTTTAAGGTTTTATAAATCCTTAAATATCTATGTAATTAATATTTATGTATTTTTCGTATTAAATTTTTTTAACGTTTTTTCAGTACGTAAATTTTATCCGTTTTTTAATTTTCGAGTAAATTATTATGATATCGTTATATTTTTTTATACATATCCGTTATAATCATTCTGATAGTGTTAATGTATCGTTACTATAAATGTCCTTTTGGTATTTGGTCGAATATAATATGTTGTATTTTTATCTTAAGGTTTTCCAGGTTTAATCGTTTATTAAAAGCGTTTACTTTGCCGTTTTCCGACCCTTTACGATAAATAATAACATAATTAAACTTTAAAAGGTACTTTATATAACGTAATTATCGTCCGATTAACTTTTTTGTAATTACGAAGTAAAAAATATTTTTGCAATTTGTATATATTTTTACCTGGTATTAGTTTCCTTTAAAATAATGCTTAAACTTTTTAAAAGCTTTAATAATAGCTAGGAGTTCTTTATTATAAATAAGGTAGTTAAATTTAATACCGTATAATTTGTAAGAATAGAAGGTAATAAAATATAATTTTCCTTTATCGTTTTGCTAGCAAATTATTGCTTTTAAAGTAAAGTCTGAAACGTTAATTTCGAATTTTATTAATTTGTTTAGGTCGTATATTATCAAAACGGGTTTGCTAATAAGGGCGTTTTTAAACTACTGGAAAGTTTTTTTTATAATTAAAGCTTACGCAAAACGTCGGTTTTTCTTAGTAAATTCTATTAATAGTATTACGATTTTATTAAAATGTTAGATAAATCGTCGGTAATAATTGGCGAGTTTAAAAAATATTTGCATTTCGGTAACATTAATAGGTATTTTTTAATCCTGTATTATAGTAATTTTCTTAAAATCTATCTTAATATATCCTAAGGTAATAATATATTTTAAATATTTAAGTTTTTAAGTATAAAAAATACTTTTTTATATATTAATTAAAAAATTAACGTTTTATAAAGTTTATAGGATTTTATAAACGTATCCTGTATTTTTTTTTTTCGTTTTCGAATAAATAAAGATGTCGTCGAGGTAACACATAATAAAGATATTAAGGTATTTTCGGAATATATAGTTAATTATCCGTTAAAAAATTGCTAATACGTTTATAAATCCGAAAGGCATAATAAAATACTTAAATAATCCGTATTTTATTTTAAAAGTTATTTTCCATTCGTTTTTTGGTTTAATTCGGATCTGGTTATATCCTTCTCTTAAGTTTAAAATTATAAACTATTTAGCGTTTCGTAATCGGTCTTTAATTTCGGTAATTAAATGTAATAATATTCTGTCTTTAACGGTAATATCGTTAAGTTATCGATAATTAATAACAAATTATAACTTCCCGTTTTTCGTAAAACGAAAAATATAAGGTATTCTATTAATAACTTAAAACGTTATATATATCTTTTTCGTAATTTATCTTTTAAATAATCGCAAAAAGCGTATAATTCTGCTATATTTAAATTGTAAATAAAATAGAAAACGGTCGTTTTATCGTTTTTAAAAACTATTTCGTAATCCCATTTGCTATATTATAATAATTTTATATTAAGCTTTTTTTAAAAGAATTTCTTATATTTATGATATTATAGTAATATTTTCGTTATTTATTCTGATAATTTTTCGGGTTATACTTATAAATTATCGTTCATTTATCGAAATCGTACTTTAATATTTGCAATAACGCATTATATCCTTTTATTATATTTTTTATTCTAAATATATTTTATCGTTTTAAGTAATAAGGTTTCTATCGTATTCTTATACCTGCATTTGTCGTCCCTATCGATCGAATATTAAAATCTTATATTTTCTTCGTTCTTTCTTATATTAAAAAGCAAGTAAAAGTTTACTTAAATAATTTCCTAATTAATTAAGGGGTTATATTAGCGTAACTATAATAATCTAAGGATTATGTTATATTTCGTTAACAAAATAATATCGAAATTAATAATCTATTTTTTTCTTTTAACAAAAATTTTAAAATAATTAATTTTACGTTTAACCCATCCGTCGTTATAGGTAAAACTTTAACCTTCGGTATTTACGGCCTTATAAAGGTAATTCTTTTCCTTTTATAATAATTTCAATTAATTTATTATTTCCGGATTAACGTAATTTGTAGTTATTATTCCGTAATTTACTATTACGGTATACCAGTTTTTCTTAATCCGTATTTATATCGTAATAGCTTTATCGCTTATAGCTCCGATTATTACATTTAAAGCCTTTTTGAAATATAATAATTTTACACCTTTTCTTACGCTTTCCTGCGGCTTCTCTATAGGTAACGCTGGTTTTTAAGGTCCGTAAAAATTTTCGTAATATTTCCTTATCCTAATTATTTTGTATTCGAAGTTTTTTTAGTTATTTTTCCATTTATATCACTTATTTTCGCAACTGCTTAAGTTATTGTTATATATCCGGTTATTCGTACATTTATTCCGCGAAAATTTTGATTATTTCTTTATTTAATAATATTATTTACGAACTATCGTTTTCTTATTAATCGTTATATCTTTTCTCGTTTTTTAAATCCTATTAACTTTTTTTAATAAAGTTTTTAATTTCCTTCTTAATTACTCTTCTATCCTTTAAATCTATAATAAAAACCAATTAGATACCTAAATCGGTAATAACTCGTTAATAATACTTCTTTACCGTTCTTTAAATTAATTTTTCTTCTATTTAATAATTATGTTACTTAAAATAACAAAAAAGGTTTCCTTACGGGTATAACTCTTTAGGTAACCAGCTTTATTACGCTATTTATTAATTAATTTCGTTTTTTTCCGCGAATAACTGTAAATATCGGTATTATTGCTGGTTATTTTTATTAATTCCTCTTTATCGTTTAAAATCGAACTTTTTTTAATACATTCGAATTATACGCTGGTAAATTATTTCCTTTAATTCTTAATAAAACTAACATTTAGGTTTGTTACAGTAAATAACGGCCCAATGGCTTAGTGGTCGCGAGCCTGGGTGTGGTCTCTTTTAATTACGACAGGCTTAAGCACCCTGTTACGGTTAACTGCAAAAGACAGCTGGTTTAAATCCAGCTTGGGTTACCGTTCCTCTAGGTGGCGCCAGCCTAAAGAAGCTAAACTAATTAGGGCTTCGGCTCTGTTACCGTGTCGGCGATAATTGAAGGGTGGCTAGGGGCTCTAGAACTAGTTACGATTAGGGACGTTGGGAATTAATTAATCAATCGGGTGTATTTATTGTCAGTTGCCGTGTTACATAACCCGCATTACGTTTTTCCGGCCCTTAGCTAAGAAGGGACGGTTTTTAAAGGGGTGCTCCCCGGTCGTATCGTGTTAGATATAGGGGATATCAGTTGTGTTGTTATATTAGGCTAACTTGCGTATATTTCTTATATGCGTATAGTTTTTGTATAGCTTAATAACGGAATATATATTTTCCGATTAAAAGAACCCTTTCCGTATATAAGGTACGTTTAACACCCCCTGCTAACTAATATATTTTTTTAACGCCTTAAAGCATTTATAACGTTAATCGTTATTTATTGTTATTTTTTAAAGTTATAACTTTTTATTCGACCTTTTTTCCGGTAATTAAATCCTTTTAATTAACTATTTTTTTTTAAAATTATTCGCAAGGTATTTTTCCGTTATTCGAAAGCTTCCGTAATATTTACTAATCTTAATTGCTTTTTAAAGTACTTAAACGGTTCGCGTAATAGGGCTTTAGTTAATTTATTAACTAGTATATTACCCGTATACGTATAATTTATTTTAATTAAGTTCTTTTTTACGGTTTTTCGTAATTAATAATTATATATATTTACATATCGTAATTTTGTTTATAATAAGGCGATATTAGCGTTAACACGTTATATAATTTATTAATTATCGTATTATATATTTAACGGTCCAGTATTTAAGGTAATTTTTAACTTTTTAATTAGTTAAAAGCTAAATAAAGTTTTTTTTGTAACTTGCGTAAAAAATAACATTTTCGTTTCGGTTATAAAAATAATTATTATATTTTGTTTATTCGTTTGTTATTTTATTACTTTTTTAAATAACTTTATAACGTAAATTTAGGAATTTTTTCGATTAATCGTATTATCTATAAAGAAAACGTTATTTTAAATATTTAACGAATTTTTGTTTTCGAATTATAACGTTAACGTTTTAATTCCGATTAAGTATAATATAATTCGATTAACGGCTTTATAATATATGTCGTTAGGGTTTAGGTTAAAACGGGTAAGTTGGGATACTGTAAAGGATATATCGGGTTACGTATTAATTATTACGTATAAAATAAAACCGATTTTTTTCTAATATTTGTTAATAAAGTTTAAATAGGTTAAATTAAAGTTCGGCAATAGTTTAACGTTTGTTATTAACGTATTTAAAAAGTTATTTAAATTTTTTTTAGGAATTAAATTAACTAGTTTATTTATAAAATCGGATTAGGATAATTAGATTTTCCTGTTAAATTTATTTTTAATTATTTCGATACCGAGGAATTATTGTAAGTTTTTACTTTTTATAAGGGTATACCGTTTTTAAATTTGTTAAATTAACTGATCGACGAGGTCTTAATTTTTTTTGCGATATACTATAACGATATCGTTTACGAAAAAGAAGATAAGTACCTTTTAACGAGTAAAGTAATAAGGTTTATAAGGAACGGGGTTAAATCCTAATTTTTTAAGCGTTCTGGTAAAGTTTTTTTATTATAATAATAACAATTTTTTTAAGCCGTATAAAGCTTTTTTAATTAGGAGAATCTTTTTACGTTAAAAATACTTTAAGGACATTTTTATGTATATTTCGTAAGGTAAATTAGCGTTAACGAAAATGTTAATAACGTTATATTATTTAAATTTTAAGTCGAATTTAGCCGTTATAACGATTAAAGTTTTAAATAATTTTTTAATTAGGATAAATACGTATATATTATTACAAACAGCTTTAAGCTGTTAATTATTTCGTACAATAAAACGTATTTTGTATTTTTATAGTTAATTATATTTATTAAATTTGTAAATATATATTTATATATATTTTAGGACTTATTTTCCTTTAATAGAAAATTAATTAATTATTTTTTAGAATTATATTTTTTTATAATTTTGTAAATAAACTTTTTCGGTTTTACGAAATATCTTTTTTAACGGGTATATATTTAGCTTTTTATGGCCTTGCGGTAATAACGGTAAATTACGTTTATGTACCCGGTTTAACGATTTAAATGTTTTTTTATATAGTAAAATATTAAAGTTTTTCCGATTAAAGTAATGCGTATTTCGGATAATTAATTTTTTTAAATTTTTGTAGTTTACCGGCTAGTTATCGATCGTACTTATAAAATAGGTTAACCGTTTTATATTAAAGGCGGCTTTTTATATTTTATAATCGTTTCGAATAATATTATTTTGGTACGGAATATATAAGGAGCTTACGTTTACAACCCGTAAGGTACCTTTATTTTCTACCGTTATATTGGGTTAAATAATTTAATAAAAATTTAAAGTTATTTTAATTTAATAAAAATTTAAACTTATTTTAATTTTTTCCGTTAACGTATTAATCGTAATAGTTATTAAAGTAAACGCTGGTAGCGGTAATAGTTAGGGGACGGAAATAATTCGAATATAGCGGTTATATAAAGGTAATTAATTTTATACGAATAGGTTTATTTTTTTTTATTTCGTACGTTTTTAACGTTTGTATTATTTTAAAATTATCCCTTTTGTTTAACCGGTAATTGAATTATTCCGTTTAAGATTTTATTTTCCTTTTGAATATATATATATAGGTAACTTTAGGCTTAATTAGGTAATTTTACCTATTGCAATAAATTCTATAATTCGTTTTCCGTAACGTAGGAAAAATCGTTTTTTAGAATTTTGATATTACCTGAAAAGGTGGCTTTTTCGTTAAACTGTACGTTTCGAATAATAATAACCTTATTAATTAGCGGGTTTTAAATCTCGTAAATATTTGTAAATCGGTAACCGATAAAGAAATTAATTTATGTTTTAAGATTTAGTTTTTAAAATTTCCGTTTTTTCTTTATAGCGGTAATTGTTATAACGTAGGTTATATAGCCGTATATTTACAAATAAACTTATTAAGGTTTCCGATTAAGTATTATAATACCGTTTTTATACGTTAGGTAAATGTAGTAAATTTCGTATAAGTTTTGTTAAAAAAGTGCGTATTTAAAGGTACGGTTATATAGATATACTGTTATTTTAAAAATGTATACGATTAAAAATAAAGGTAACTTAACGTTATTTCGTATCGTAATCGTTTTTTTCTTAATTATACCCCTTAAACGTTTTATACCCCCGTTCTAGGCTTAGGTATACGGTATTAAAGGTTTAAGTCTGATATTAAAGGGAGGTAATTATAATATATTTTTAAATAAGTAATTTTTTAAAATTTCGTTATCGTATTTGATTACCTATGGAAAAATTTTATCCTAGTTTTTTAAAATTTTTAGGAAATATCGGAACGCGTTAATTAATATATTTTATTCTCGGTTTTTAAGATATATATCTTAAATAAAGCCTAAGTACCTGTTAGTAACGAATATGACGTATTTGTATTTTTTAAGGTTTTTTTCGAAGTTTGTAAAATCGATAACGATTTTCTGTTTTAATCGGGAAGTTCTTTTTTTCGGTTCGCGGCGTATTTACCTCCTGGTTTTCGCTTTATTATATGCTTGGTATTTAATTATTATAAAACCTTTTAGGCGGATTCCTTTCGTATAAAACTGTAATTAAACGATTATTTCGGGTCCTGGATAATTTAACCTTAGGTATTACATAGTACCGTTACCAGTCCGTAATAGTTTCGTTATTTATAAGTTAACGTTTCGTTTGTAAATTATAAAAGTTAAGTAAATAATTATTACGTTAATATTTTCGATAACAAATTAATCGAATTTATTTATTAACGTAATAATTATTTAATTATATTTATTTCGAATAAAATTGTTAATTCCTTAATTATTTTATTAATATTTTTTTTTTTCGGAATTGCCGGAAAAATATTAAGTTATATACGAAATTCTTGTAATGGATTACGTCGTATAAACGTAACGCTTTCGGGCCTTTAATGTTTTGAAATAATATATTTACTTTTCCGTATTTTTTAATCGGAACGAAATTATTCTTTGCGTACATTCCGTTGCCTTGGATCGTTAACTTATAGTTTAAAAATCTGCTGATAAGGTTGAAAATATATATCGTAAATCCTGAGTTTAAAATGGATAAATTTTTTAAGGGGTAAAACGAAACGTTTATCGTATTATTTTAATTAGTAATTAAAAAGTTTGCAAAAATTTATTTTACTTCTTTTAAAAATTAATCGGTTTTTTTGGTAATTATTTTCTTTATGCTTTTTAACAAACGATTAACTTTTTCCTTTAAGAATTAATTAAAGTTAATTTGTTAATGGATTAACTTTAAGATTTCGTTATTAAAATAGAAAATAACTAGGGCCTTATTAAGAAATATATAATAGCATTAAGGTAACGTATAATAAGGGCTTAAATAAGCTTTATAGCGTATGTTTTGGATATTTAACTTTTTGCGTTTTCGTTTGTTAATGTTTCGGTCCGAATATGAACTTTTACGATTTCTTCGTTTCGATTTACGTTCTGGAGTTTTTTTCCGTAATTAAAGGTTAATATCCTTAGCTTTTTTTTAATTAGGGTTGTTTTTATTAAAAAGGTTTGTAAAAGCTTTATAGAACGCCGGAAACGTTACCTTGATATTTCGTAATATAAATGGTAACTGGGTTATAGTTTAATAATCGAAAAAGTTAGCCGTTATTTCTTAGTAATTAATCGTACCGTTTTCGATTTTAATTTTCTTTATTTTTTAAAAAATCGTCGTTTATATCCCGATAATGGAAGTTAATGCTATATATAGGTCGTTAACCTATACGATCGGTATTTTCGTTTTTAGGACCTTATATTGCTATTTTTAAGTTATAACCTTTTGTTACTTTATAATTTATTTATTTAGTTTGTTTATTAATTTCGAAGTTTGTTTTAGCTTTTCGCGGTATTCCCGTTACGTATTAATTAAAAGCCTGTTATCGTACATTTTACCGGATTTAGCTAAATTGGCGTATTATTTCTAGAGGTTTTTTCCTAAAAAAAGATTTATCTTTTTAATCGCTGGAAATACCGATTCCAGAACTTATTTCGTAAAATCGTTAATTTTTTTGCAAAAGGTTTCGTATTTCCGATTTTAGTAAATATACGTCGCGAAATTTTAAATATAAGCTTGTTTGTTTTTAATAATTATTTTAAAGGTATTTATCGAATAATTCGTATAATCGATTTCTTCGACGGTTCCTCCGAAGGATGTAAATATAATTAAAAAGTTACTTAGTATATTATTTCGTATTATATAGCGGATTCGTCTCTTTAAATATAAGGCTATATCAGGTCTTATAAGTTCGACAGGCCATAAAATATCTTAATTAGGATCGATATAACGTTAAATATTAAACGCGTACGTTTTAAATTAAAACTTGCCTTTAAAACGATCCCAGTTTTTGGGTTCCTTATAAATAACGGAGGGCGTTAATAATACCGATACTATTGTAATTAATAAAATATACGAATTATTATTACTAATATATAGCTTATATCGTTTTAATAATAGTTAATTAGTTAATAATAACGCGAATTAAGCGAATAAAACTTTTAATTGTTAGATATAAGGGATATTAGTTATATTATTATATTAGGTTAACTTGCGTATGTTTTTCGTACGCGTACAGCTTTTATGTAACCTAGCAACAGAACATATATCTTCCGATCAAAAGGACCTTTTCCGTATATGGGGTGCATTTAGCACCCCCTGCTAGCTGATACATCGTGTAATCCTTTATGCATGTACTTAGTGAATGGATCTGTCAGCTAGCAGGGGATGCTAAACGCTCCTTATATACGGAAAGGGTTCTTTTGATCGGAAGATATATGTTCCGTTGTTAGGTTATATAAAAGCTGTACGCGTACGAGAAATACATATAAGTTAGCCGAATATAATAATATAACTGATATTTTTTATATCTAATAATTAAAAGTTTTATTCGTTTAATTCGCGTTATTATTAATTAATTAACTATTATTAAAACGATATAAGCTGTATATTAGTAGTAATTATTCGTATATTTTATTAATTACAATAATAACGATATCGTTAATATCCTCCGTTATTTATAACGGATTTAAAAATTAAAACCGTTTTAAGAGCGAATTTTAGGCCAGAGCGTACGTCCTTAATATATGGGATTATATCGATTTTAATTAATTATTTCCGTAATTTGTTAAATTAATAAAATTTAATATAATTTCGTATCCGAAACGACGAATCCGTTATACGATACGAATAAATACCTTTAACGGTTTTTTAATTATATTTATATTTTTCGGAAAAATTCACGAAAAAATCGATTAACGTAATAGATAAGCGAGCTGCGCAGATAAACGAGTTGCGCGGTTTTTAGCACCTTATAACAATTAATCTAAATAACTTAACAATAATATATCGTATTAATTTAAATTAATCGGATTTTTTTTTGCTAGACGTCTTTACAGCTTTTTTACAAGTACGCGTATTATATCCGGGCTTGCCGTAAACGTTATATTTCCGTTTTTTCGTCTTAACCGTTTTACGACGATTATTTTCAACTATTATTGGCTGCATTTTTCCACTACCCCCTTTTTTTTCGGCCAAAAAAGCTTGTCTTTTTTGTATAGTAAATATCCCTTTTTTTTTGGAAACGTTTATTTTTAATTTTCCGACGTTTATTTAAAATATAATTAGTTTCGCGTAATTAAGTAATTTCTTATTTAAAGAAAATAACTTTATATTAAAGTATTAACTAATTTTTGGTTAAAAAATTAACCGATTTAATAATTCTTATCGGCGAACTACCCTGGTAATTTTTAATTTTTTTTTTTGCAAATAACGTCCTTATTTTCTAACTTTTTTAATATTCCTAAGGATTTTCGCAGGCGGGAAAATAAAACCGGCGGAAATTAACGGGGAAACGGTCGGCGTAAATATAACTGAAGAAATTTCGAATTCGGAAAAAACGGTATTAAAATCGAATAAAACGAAATTAACTATAGCGAATCCGGATTTAATATTATTGGACGTTATAATAACTTTAAACGCATCGTAAAAACCGGCAAAAAAAACTTTTTTAGTAATATAAGTATAATAACGTTATATTAAGTTTTCGATATATAATAAATAAACGCGTTTTAAAGGAAAAAAATAAAATACGTTAAAAGGTTAAAGTTTATATAATAAATGCGCGGGTATATAAAATATAATAATATCGTAATTAACGCAATATTTTTCGAATTTTATCGAATAATAACTTTTGTAACCGTTAAAAATAAAAAAACGTTTCGATTTTTTTGTACGCGTTCGGATATATTAATCGAAATATTAAACCCATTTTAAACCTAATTTGTTCGTTATTTAATTATTATTATTTAATATAATTTTTTAACCGGCTGTTAATAATAAATTATTACGGAACTAAAACTTAAGGTAATTTTTCCCCGTTATAATAATAAATAACGGTATAACCTAATTTTGAAAATTAATAACTTAAATAATTATAACTTATTTTTTATTCCCTTATTAAACTTATTTAGGTTTTTTATGTTTTTCGGCATTGGTAATTACTATGCCCGTTATTATAAAAAGCTTTATTAAAAATCCAATCTCGTCGAAATTGTAAATATTCTTTTCCGTAATACCGTATTTTGCAATAATAACCCGAATAAACTCGAATTACTTACGAAATATTTCTGGATTTTCGCATAATACCCGTTAATAATTAATTTTCCAATTTAAATGCGTTTAAAGTTTTTATTACCGTTTAACAAAGTTCGACGCCTATTTAATTCCGACGCGTTTTATAACGCGTTAAGTTAGTAATAAATTGGCTATATCTTTAACGTATTAAAGCCGGACAAAAAACGTTCGCATATCTAGGTTAAAAATTCGGTCGACAATAGATTTCTTTTTGGTCGGCGTTAATTTTCGCAAATTAAGTACGGTATCGGGTTGGGCAAATTTACCATTATATCGGGATCTTAAAGTAAAAAGTACAACCGTATATATAAAACTAAGTTTTATATAAGAAAGTTTAGGGTTTTTTTTTTAGCTTAAATAGCTAAGTTTATTTTAGCTTCTTTTATAAGCCGCTTTATAAAGGTGGTATTAAGAAATAAATAATTAAAGTTGGATACTAAAAAAGTTAAAAAAACCGCGCAACTTATTTATCCGCGTAGCTCGTTTATCTGATACGTTATATTAATTATTTAACGAATATTTTTAAAATAACGACCGAAGGTAGATAAGTTTATAATTAGAACTTTACGGTATATATTTATAAAAATTATAAATACGATATTTTCCGAAAAAATAATAACGACTTTATAAAATAAGTTTTAAAGTTAATATTTTTAACGATTAAGGAAATAAATTTTTTTTAGGAAAGAATTTACGGAAATAATACGTTAAGTTAATTAAATCCGGCAAGGTATACGATAATAGGTTTTTGATTAATATTTAACGAAAGTACCGCGAAAGGCTAAAATAAATTTCGAAGTTGGTAAAAAAATTAAACGAATAAATTATAAAATGGTAAAAAATTATGGTTTAAGAATAACGATATAAAGTTTTAAAAACGAAGATAACGATTATATAAACTAACGACTCATACACAATACTGGCTTTTATTATAAGGATTCGGATAACTACGCTTTAAATAATAAAAAAGGTTAAAATTAATAACGGTACAATTAATTATTAAAAAATAACGGTTAACTTTTTAAATTATTAAACCATAACTTATTTATAACTTATATCGAAAAATATTAAAATAACATTTCCGACATTTTACGGAATACTCACGGATCTTTTTAATTAAAACGATTTTAATTAAGAAAAGGCTAAAAATAACCCTTAATTATAAAAGAGAATTTTAAGGCGTAAGCCGAAACGAGGCAGTTATAAAAGTTCTTAAATGGGCCGAAATAACAGTAATAATAAGCGAAAACGTTAAAAGTTAAACGTATAAGGAATTCGGTATAAAGCGTATTTAAATTTAATGTATAAATTACCTTAATATTATTATACGTTCCTTAATAAAGCTGCGGTAAAATTTAAGTTTAGTAAAGGAATTCTAATATTGGTTTAAAACCGAATTGCTTTCGATTAATTTTTAAAGAAAGAGATTAATTGTTTGTCGAAAATTATGGAAAAGATAATTATTTAGGAAATAAATTAAATTTTAAAAGGAGTAAAACGGGTTTTAACGTGTTTTTTAATTTTTAATTAACGTAATACGGTAAACGCCGCGTTTTACCCCTTAAAGAATTCGTTTATTTTAAATTTAAAATTTACGATATATATTTTTAATCTTATTAGTAAATTCCTGAATTATAAAATAACGATTTAAGGCCATAAAGTGTATATAAAAAATAGTTTTATTCCGATTAAAGGATATAAAGAAGTAGATATATTACTTTAGAGCTTTAAAAGCTTAAAAGTATTACGTTTATATAACGTGGCTTATTACGAGGACTTTATATATAACCTAATATTTTTCCGATAATTTCGAAAAAAGAGATATTAATAAAATAACCGAAAAGTTAATAATTTTATTCGAAATAAATATGATTAAGTAGTTGTTATGTTAATAAATAACTTTAATTAGTTTGTTATTAAAAATATTAACATAATAATTATTTATATAATTTTTATATTTTATAAACGAAACGTTAATTTATATATAGTAAGATTATTACGAATGGGTAACGGTATAAGTTGGTATTTAAGATTAGGATATTTAGGGCTTAAAGTAATTGTTTAATTACAATTTTATATAAAAGGAATAGGTTTAAAAAGTTTTATAATAATTAAATATTAAATATATAATAAGGCAAAAACTAAAAGATAAATATGCCGAAAGCTAAAAGAAAAAGTATTTCGATTAAAATAATAAATTATTATCGATTTTACGGATTTCGAAAAAAATCCTAAAAGATATAAATACGTTATATTCGTTACTAATAAATATTTAGGTTTTATTTGGGATATTTATTTTAAGAACCGAAAATAAGATATATTAATTATAACGTTTAAATATTTTCTAAAAGTTTTAAAAAATTAGGATAAGGTTTTTTTATAAGTAATCGAATATGATAACGAAATTTTGAAAAATTATTAACTTCGAGATATGTTATAGTTGCTTTTTTTTAATATTAGATTTAAATTTTTAGTACTGTATACCTAGGTTTAAAACGGGGGTATAAAACGTTTAAGGGGTGTAATTAAAAAAAAAGCGATTACGATGTAAAATAGCGTTAAGTTATTTTCGTTTTTAATTGTATATATTTTTAAAGTAATAATGTATTTATATAACCGTATTTTTAAATACGTATTTTTTTAATAAAATTTATATAAAGTTTATTATATTTATTTAATATATAAAGACGGTATTATAATATTTAATCGGAAGTTTTAATAAGTTTATTTGCGAGTATACGGCTATATAATTTACGTTATAATAATTATTGTTATAAAAAAAGAATAGAGATTTTAAAAGTTAAATTTTAAAGTTTAAATTGGTTTTTTAATCGGTTATCGATTTACGAATATTTACGAGATTTAGAATTTGTTAATTAATAAAGTTGTTATTATTCGAAACGTATAGTTTAACGAAAAAGTTATTTTTTTAAGTAATATTAAAGATTTAAAGGATAATTTTTTGTACGTTATAAAAAAAAAGTTATAAAAGTTATTGTAATAGGTAAAAGTATTTAATTAAGGTTTAAATTTCCTAAATATATAGATATAAAAAAAAACGAAAATCTAAGCGGAATAATTTAGTTACCGGTTAAATAAAAAAGGTAGTTTTAAAATGGTATAGGTATATAAGACGTACGGAATAAGGAAAAATAAACCTGTTTATATGGGATTAATTATTTTTATATAATTACTG
The DNA here is from genome assembly GCA_004155055.1 of Monosporascus sp. CRB-8-3. Lineage (NCBI taxonomy): Eukaryota > Fungi > Ascomycota > Sordariomycetes > Xylariales > Monosporascus > Monosporascus sp. CRB-8-3. The sequence continues at coordinate 59,521 of QJNZ01000475.1, forward strand.
TATTCGAATTATTTCCGTTTTTTGGATAATTATTTTTATTAACGTTTATTTTAATAATTATTATAATTATTATACCGACGGAAGTAATAAAAGTAGTTATAGGTTTTTGTTACGTTATTTAATTTAGGGTAACGGTAAAAAACGAAGGTATTTTACGGGTTGTAGACGTAAGTTCTTTATACGTTCCGTATTAAGAAAATGGTTATTTATACGATTATATAGTATAGGAGGCCGCGTTTAACGTAAGACGAATAGTTTATTTTATTAATACGATTAATAATTAGTTAGTAAATTACGGAAGTTTAAGGAAATTAGTTATCCGAAGTATGCGTTATTTTAATTAAAAAGGTTTCGATATTAAAATATATAAAATCTTTAAATTACGAAACCGGATATATAGGCGTAATTTATTATTATTACTATAAGGTTATAAAGAATTAAGTATATATTTTTTAAGGGAAATATTTCGTAAAGCCGAAAAGGTTTATTTGTAAAATTATAAAAAAATGTAATTTTAGGAAATCGTTAATTAATTTTTTATTAAAGGGAAATAAGTTTTAGGGTATATATAGGTATATGTTTATAAGTTCGATAAGTATAATTAGTTATAAAAATGTAAAGTACGTTTTGTTATATAAAGCGATTAATAGTTAAAAAACGTTTGTAGTAATATATACGTATTTATTTTAATTAAAAGGTTATTTAAAACTTTAATTGTTATTACGGTTAAATTCGATTTAGAACTGAAGTAATATAATATTGTTAACGTTTTCGTTAACGCTTAATTACTTTATGAAATATATTTAAAAATATTTTTAAGATATTTATAACGTAATAAGATTTTTTTGATTAAAAAAGTTTTATACGGTTTAAAGAAGTTGTTATTATTATAATAAAAAGATTTTACCGGGACGTTTAAAAGATTAAAATTTAGCCCCGTTCCTTATAAACCTTATTGTTTTATTCGTTAAGGGGTATTTATCTTTTTTTTCGTAAACGATATTGTAATAGTATATCGTAAGGAAGATTAAAATTTCGTTAATTAGTTGATTTAGTAAATTCGGGAATGGTATATTTTTATAAAGGGTAAGGATTTATAATAGTTTTTCGGTATCGAAATAATTAAAAATAGATTTAATAGAAAAATCTGGTTATCTTAATCCGATTTTATAGATAAATTAATTAATTTAATTCTTAAAAAAAGTTTAAATAGCTTTTTAAAAACGTTTATAAATAACGTTAAGTTATTATCGAATTTTAATTTAGCTTATTTAGGCTTTGTTAATAAATACCAGAAAAAAATCGGTTTTATTTTTTATGTAACGATTAATACGTAACCCGATATATCCTTTACTGTATCCCGACTTACCCGTTTTAATTTAAACTTTAACGACGTATATTATAAAGCCGTTAATCGAGTTATATTGTACTTAATCGGGATTAAAACGTTAACGTTATAATTCGGAAACGAAAATTCGTTAGATATTTAAAGTAACGCTTTTTTTGCGGATAATATAATTAATTGAAAAAGTTTTTAAGTTTACGTTATAAAGTTATTTGGAAAAGTGATAAAATAGCGGGCAAATAAGTAAAATATAGTGATTATTTTTATAACCGAAGCGGAATTGTTATTTTTTGCGTAGGTTATAAAAAAAGCTTTATTTAGTTTTTAATTAATTAAAAAGCTAGGAGTTACTTTAAATGTTGAACCGTTAAATATATAATACGATAATTAGCAAACGATATGGTTTATTAACGCCGACGTTACCTTATTATAGATAAAGCTGCGGTACGTAAATATATATAATTACTGGTTACAAAAAGCCGTAAAAAGGGATTTAATTAAAGTGAATTATACGCTTACGGGCGATATGTTAATTGATGGATTAACTAAAGCCCTGTTACGCGAATTGTTTAAGTATTTTAAAAAGTAATTAAAATTAATGGATATTACGGAAACTTTTAAACGGCGGAGGAATATTTTGCGAATAATTTTAAAAAAGGAATTGGCTAATTAAAAGGAATTAATCGCCGGAGGAAAAGTTGAATAAAAAGCTATAGCTTTAGGAAATGATAATATATAACGATTAACGTTATAAATGCTTTAGGGCGTTAAGGGGGTATGTTAGCTAGTAGGAGGTGTTAAACGCTTTTTATATACGGAAAAGGTTCTTTTAATCGGAAGATATATGTTTCGTTACTAGGCTATATAAAAGCTGTACGCGTACGAGAAATATACGCAAGTTAGCCGAATATAACAATATAACTAATGTCCCTTATATCTAACAGAATCAGCTTTTTGTACATAGCTAACTAGATACCTTAATGGTACTTTACCTTGTGTTACAGTAAATAACATAGATTTTTATATATCGTTGTAGTTCTTTTAAGTATATATCTTTTTTTTATTCGTAATATTTCTATAGTTATTTATGTAAAATTAATTAGTCCTATTATTATTGTTATTTCTTTTAGAACTGGGCAAATAATCTTTTTTTAATAAAGGCTTTCTATTTTAAATAATTTTCGTACCATTATACTATCGCATATCGTAACCGGATTATGTTAATTAGTTTTTTATTTTTTTTTTGTCGTTTTATTGTTATTTTTTAAATACGGGATTCTAATTATTTTGTCGAGGTTTTTTAAGTACCTTATACTAAAAAGCTTTATATCTTATTTTACCATAGTTATAATATTTAAACTGGGGTTAGTTTCGTTATTAAATTATTTTAATTTCTATAAAGTTTAATTAAATCCCGTAAGAAGTAAAGGACGTAATACGTCCGTTTCTTTAATTAAATTTGTTAAACATATATCGCAAAGTATACTAACTTTTTTTTATCGTTTTTTAAATTATCGGTTATCGATTTTTACCGCTTTAGTAATATATTTGCTTAAGGAAATTAATTATTTAAGTTTAATTATTTTATCCTTAATGTTATTTTTTAGTTTTTTATAAAATACGTTAATTAAGGTATTATCTTTTTTATCTATTTATCTTATTTTAACTATTAAGTTCCGGAACTCCATTACGTACTTAGACGCCGGTTTTTTTTTGCCGTAATTGTAAAATTTTTTAAGCCGTAATATATTTTTTATCAAAATTGTCGAAATTAACTTTTAACTTTTCCTCGAAATTAACGTAACTAGTAAATAATTCCCTAATAAACGTTTCTATATCGTCTTCCGTATTCTCTGAGTAATCTCTCATAATTGGTTCGAACCAGTTAAATACGTTTCCGGTAAGGAACGCCGCGACAATAAGGATTTTATCTTTAGGATCGTCGAACGCCAGAAACTATAAATATACTCGTACTCAAGTAGGGAAACTCTGGACATCAGTTTTTTTATCGTAAGGTCAAGGTTTTTTAACCTTAATCTTTAAAATATTAAAATTCTTTTTAGCTAACTTTTTAAGTTGTAAAATTTCTATTTCCAGTTTTTTAAATTTATCCTGGAGTTATTAACTAACTGTAATTTCTTTAATACTAAGGGCTATTTTAGCAGTTCGAATAATTGCTTAAAATTTAATAATATTATTAAATAAAAGCTTATAACGTATAATGGTTAAACTAATTAACTAATTATTAAACTAAGTTATACGGTTTATATTAACAGTTATATTATAAAAATCTAAATAACGAAAATAACTTAATTACGTTTAATAATACCAAAAACGTTTTAAGTATTTAAGTTATATTACAAACTAATATTATCTAGATTATAAAGTAAACGAACGTATATATCTTTCGTAAAAACCTGGATTTTTTATGGATTTTGTCGTTTATATAAATCCAAAGGATATTAGATCCGTATGGATTTAATCGGATCTTAAAAACAAAAAGAATCTAAATCACGTAACTTAACCTACTTGGGTCCTGTTTCGGTCCGCTAAGACCGTTTCCGAGACCTCCCCTCCGTTGGGTCGTAACAGCTGATTAGAAGGATTTAATCGCCGGAAGAAAAGTTAAATAAAAAGCTATAGCTTTAGAAAGTAATATGTAACGATTAACGCCATAAATACTTTAAGGCGTTAAGGGGATATGTTAGTTAGCAGGGGGTACTAAACGCACCTTATATACGGAAAGGCTCCCTTTAATTGGAAAATATATGTTCCGTTACTAGGCTATATAAAAGCTGTACGCGTACGAGAAATATGCGCAAGTTAGCCTAATATAACAATATAACTAATGTCCCCTATATCTGATAAATTCTAACCATTTACCGTAAATCAGGAACGCCGTCTTTATAACTTAGTTAATGGCTGAGTATAAGGGAATAGTTATGGCGCGGATTTATTTGCGAGATTTTATTGCTGCGAAGGAATAATTTCATTATAATTTCCGTAAAGCGGGAGTAGTAGAGAACCCGTGCTCGTATGTATAAAGTCGCATAAAGATAAAAATTCGGTCCGCCTACTAAGACGTAATTGTTTAGCAGTTATATAAACTTTTAACGGCCGTTTTAACTATAGTTCGGATTCCTGGCGTTTTACCAGATTGCAAAACAATATTTATCCTATTAGCTTCCACTGTTTTAATATATTAAAACTTCGATATTTAAATATAGTAAAAATAACGAATTTAAGTATACAAAACGTAAGTTGGGTAAGCGAAAGTCCGCGACGCAACGAGACTAATTGCCTTATAACGTCATTGCCAAATTTAGGGGGTTTTAAGCCATGGTAAGGCGCAGTAGTTTATAGTCTGTCGGCTTTTAACCCAATGAGATTGCCCGCCCGCGATTTACACTAGTCGGAAAATGACCAGTGTGCATAGGGCTTTGTAATCCAGTAATATTTCGCTTAAAGCCGTAACTTCCCAAGGTATCCATCTGACATGACGTACCTACCTGCTCCGTACCGGATACTTATCCGCCCTGCCCCTCGAAACGCATCCAGACGCCGAACGCCAACGATTCCTTGTATAGGCGCGCAACCAGGCTTAGCAAGTCGATCGCTTTTGCGAAGAACTCCGCCTTTAAGATTCGTAAAGTAACCGCACGTTAACGAAGGTAATCTATTTTATTATAAATATCCTTTTGGGCGTTCGGGATTATTAGGATTTGCTAACCCGTATTATTATTTACGAGTTTGGCCGAATTTACATTAAGTAAGTTATTTTAAATAAATATTAAAGTTTCCGATTTAAACTATATTTTAAATTTAAGATCGAGATTTAGAAACGTAAAAAACGTTTATTATTACGTAACATCTATTAAACGTAAGAATCTATATTCTCCTACCAGGGTACAAATATAAAAGGTACTAAGCTACCCGTAGAAGGCCTCTAGTAAACATTTATATTTATTATAGCTATATTTAAGCTGATAGCGATTGTCGAAACCGGGCGGAATATATTATATAATTGTAATATCCTTTTATTTTAATAACTTATTTTACTGTTTTTTTAAAAAAATATCCATTATTATTTTAAGGCCATATTTTACTGTCCTTATTTAAATGTCCACTATTATTTTAGGGTTATATCCTACTGTCTTATTTCAATATCTTCTAGTTCGATTATTTTCATGTTCCGTTTTACTACGCTATTTTAATTACTTCGATTATTTTAGTATCTGATTTTAATTCCTTTTTATTTTAAAATCCTTACCGATTTTATTAATTACGGTACAGGGTCCGTTTCACTTATATCGCAATCCTAGGCATTTGGTTTATTTTAAACGTTAGTTTAATCGTACGATTAATTTAGTTTCGTTAATAAGATTAAGGCAGGCGTTATAAAACTGCGCAGAAAGGCTTTAAAGGACTTTAGTCGCCAAGCCCGCCAGTTCTTTCTCATTTATTCTCCTAAAACTATTTCTTTGCGGCTATTAACATTAGCTAACGTCAGTAGCTAGTGGATAAAAACGTACATAACTACCTAAGCGGCGTCCGAATAGATTACGAGGAAAAACGGGGAAGGTCCTGCTAACTTCTTCCATTACCTACCAGTCCGCATACGTTCTATTAGTTCCCTTTTCTATACCATAAAGGGGTATGCCTAAGCATTCCAGTAAATATCCAGAGCGGAACTGTGACGGCTGGGCTAGTTAACCAACTATTAAACCTAGTCGTACGGTTTATGTTGGCAGTCGTATTGTGGGATCTGAGCAATGAGGGTAACTAGTTACGTCTGGTAATACCAAGGGCGTCTTGGGTAACCAAGTTGTATTGTAAGCTGGTGCTATCTGGACTATGGAAATAACGAGCGTATATATCCTTTTCTTTTTACTATGGCTCATCGCTGCTCAGTATGATCGTTACTGAGCAGTAACAGGGCCTGCTCAGTTATGCTCATTAGTGCTCAGTTCGATCCTCACTGAGCATGTCCGATTACGTGACTTAACCCACTTAGGTCCTGTTTCGGGCTACTGGGACCGTTTCCGGGACTTCCCCTTCTGTCGGGTCGTAACAGGAACTTGCGTTACCATAGCTACGCGCTCGGCGAACCAATCTTTTTCGCCTTTCGGACTATACAACAATCTTAAGGAAATTAAAAAATTAAATTAAACGAAAATACGCAAATCTTGTAATTATCACCTGGCTATCCGCAATCGCACTTTCTAAAGCTTTAAAAACGACTAAAAAGTAGGTATCTAAGCTGGCGATAATGCACAGAAACGTAGTCACTTAAAGCAATAATATCCATACCTTTAAGACCTCCTTATAACTGTTCGCAAAGAAAACTATCGCATCTGGCCTTATAATAACGGACAAGCAGGTTTTACATCCTCCTGCGCTTCGGGTAAAATAACAATTTCGACTAAATAATAGTTACGGTATCTCGAAAAAACTCTCGCCATATAAAAGCACGGCTTTAATAAGCTCTTTAGTATTACTATCCATTACGTCGATAATCATACTAATCTGCTCGGAATTAATATAAGACGTAACCTAACCGGCAGGCTTACTATTTTTATTTCGATTTACATTATCTTTTAAATTTATCATACCGAAAACTTTTATAAACTCATGGATTTTAATATTCCCCTTAGCGGACATCCTATATAGCTACGACCGCCAACGGACGTATATAAACAAAATCAAGAAAAAAAAGGAACAAAAAAAATAAGTTACAAGGATCGACCGCTACAAGGTAAAACGGCTTTATATAATCAGTTATTTAACGGGTTCCTATAACCGAAATCCGGGAAACTAAGAACTACAAACCAGAATCCCGAAAACGCATTAAAAGATATAGGTTGGTACTAAAAATAACCATAAATGCTACTTTAAAGCGTAAGCTACTAAGGGCCGAAAACCGCCGCAGTAACCACGAATATCGTATTTCTGGTTCTCTGGTAAATATAATTCTACTTATAACCTGGTATCCTAAGTCACATCGTTTATGCCAGTTCATACGTCCAAGGTATCCAAAACTCCTATAAAGAAAGGGACCGGCCCTCGACGGCGACTAAACGCGTTTGAAGACTTACCGTCTAAAGTTTAACCGTCGTTACCAGAACTAAATATCCCAGATTTACCACCTTTGGCTGCTTTGGGCATATGTAAATTGGTTGGCTAACGGGACAGAACAAAAGTAAAGCTTTAATAAGGCTAGATGATTAGCTTAGGAGCGTAAATGGAAAAATTCGAACAAACGTATTATAGTTCCTTATGGCCCAGCCTTTTCTCTAGTCCTATGCTTTGTACTGGGACGTAGAGGTCGAAGTAACGCAATCCATTTTACCAGTTATCTACCGCTACCTTAAAATATATGGATAGAACCGGCGAAAAGTCCATATGGATGGCTACTGGTAGACGTTCGTGGATATTTAAAGGTATATTATTTTGTTAGCATTTTGTATGTAAAAATATGTACCTGATATTGGTCCGTACCTAAGCCTAGTTTTTAATTAGTCCTAATTATATTTCCGCCGGCGAAATAGCTAAGGCATATTACTAGTTATATATTTTTATATATAACGCCATAACCTACTTAATATAGATATTATATCCATTTACGATTCCTTTAAATAAATAAATGTCCATTTTCGAAAAGATTAAATAGGTAAATTAGGTTTAACGGTTACGTAACGAATTGCGTAACCGGTAGATTTCGGTAGAATTACTTCGACCTTTGCTGAAACGTTATAGTACTAAAAGAAAAACTGTTAAGATTATTATCTGGCTTAAACTAAATTACGCAACTAAGAAAATAAAAAAGGAGCATAGTTTATCTGGTAAAAACCTTGTATATATAAACTAATAATACGATTAACCTTAAACCCTTTATTTAAAATAAATATTATTCTACCTCTTTTCCCAAATAAGTTACTTACTTGTTATATTCAACTTTACTTAAGCCGGCTTAACCCGTCCAAGTTTCCTTTAAGCTTGGCCGATACCAGCCAGGCTATTTGCCGGTCTCTTCTCGAAAAAACACAGCCAGTTCCCAACGATACGCTTTTCCGCGACAACATCTTCGAAACGACGTACTAGAAAATACATAACAAAAACGAAACGCAAGTTATTCAAAATATTACTCCGCTTATTATTCCTTTAGCTGAAAATCTTGTTATATTCGGTACAAAGCATCTCGACATCCTAACGGAAAACGTCAACGAAAAGTGAAATAACTCAATCTTTTTAACCGGTACTCGTCCCTAACCTTAACTATTCTGTCTGGTTCAGACGAAAGATATTTACCGAAAACCAGCTGGCCAAGCTGTTACTATTTATTAGCAACTTTATTGCTGGAAACCAATCCCTTTTTATGGCGACGTACTACATGTATTTCCAGTTCCTAACGTACGAAATAAAGTACGGCGCCGTAGCGCTGAACGTAACGCACCGCCAGAATGCCCACAGCATAACCCTTACGGTACGGGTTGTCGCCGAGCTCTTTCGTACTGTAAAATGCGAAGGTAAGGTCCATTAGCATATTCTTAGCTTCTTAATTTCGCATAACTATAAGTCGGTACGGATCTACGGTCACTATCCGGTAATAAATGGGAACGCTAAGTATTACCGCCACTCAATCCATACATTCGACTTCACGGCACTCGACGGAAAAAAAAAGTAGACGGCGTATCGCTTCACCAAGAACGTCTACAATATATGGATGCCGGCTCATTTCAAGATGATCTGCTCGGCTATCGACCAGTTGCCGTCCGACTTGGACTTCGATATCGCGTCGCTTCCGGAAACCGGCCTTTCCCAGGACTTGGAAGGCCATCATCTATCGCAGTCGGATGCTGACTCCGTACCACTATCTGTTGAGCAGGACAGCCGGTCGAGCAATACCAGACAGGAAAAGGGTACTCCAGGCACTTCATTTACAGATCCAGGGGCGGCTAAGAGGAGGAAGAGCAGGAACTAGTGGTGTCTTGGTTTCGTCTGCTAGCCGAATTGATGCGAATATTGTACGGCGTACAACACCTGATTAAATTGGGTCTCGGGATAAAGGCCTCTCCTTTTATTCAAGTCGATCAAGAGCCAATCATAAAGTCTCAAGTTATCTATTAGGTAACGCGTATCCCTACATAACCAGCGCACGGTTCTCGTAAGGGGACTCGAAGAAAGAATTTTCCAGCAATTCCTTGGCTATCTTTCTAATAAATCCCCTAACCGTCAGGCTCCAAGTTATTATCGAGCAATATCCCTAGGCTTTCAAAACCTTCTTTTTTTTTTCCCCTTATGCAAAGCTTCTATAACCCAGAAACCATATTAAAACGTTTTTTTATCCAGTAAATCCCTAATCGGATAAAATTTACCGGGATCCTTTAAATAAGTACGGGATATATCTAAACTTATTCTAATTAATAATATATTATACTTACCGGTATATCGTATTTACTATTTCGTTTATCGGTAATAATTACGAAAAATTATAACTTTATAAATTATATTTACAATACCGGCATTTATAGTAAAACAAAAGGTAAACGTTTATATCGTAATTACGGCTAATTTTGTAATATTATAAAATAAAGTTTTCGTTCGTTTTAATAAAATTTTTAATTTTTTTATCTTATTTCTTAATAAAATACTAAAAATCGGCTATATTTATAAAGGTAATAATAAAGTTAAAACAAATCGTTTATAAAACTTTTTATTTTAAAAGATTTTTTAATATTTAAAAAATTACTAAAAGTTCAAATTTAAACCTAAATAACGGTTTTCGGCTACCTAAATAATATCGTTACCTTAATATATAATTAATAACGTATTATAATTTACCTCATCGAGATCAGGCCCTATTTTTAAGGTTGTGACTACGCCTACGGCATAGCCGTAGCTAGGGCTTTCTATTAAGAAGTAGCTGCAAGGGTTTAATATACTAGCTAAACCCTTTTAAGAAAAAGACCTATAAAAATAACAAAACCTCAAAAATAAGGCCTAATAAAAAGTTGTAATTTTTTCGCTCCGTTTAGTACGTTTTTATATAAATTCGAAATTTTTTTTAATAACAACTTTTATAGTATATATTAATTACAAAGTCCTTAACGTTATAACCTATATAATTTAACGCAAAATTAAAATCTTTATCTTTAAATATAAACCTAATTTTAATTAAAATTAAACTTAAATTATTATATATAAAAAATAGCCTAAAATCTCTACTAATATATATTATAACTCTTTACCCCCCTTAAATTAACATAATAATAATATATAAGGTTTAAAATTGCTTATAACAAGCCCCGATATATATTTTTATCTTAATTAGCCGAATATAAATAGTATATTAAAAATTTAAAATAAATACCTTAATTTTTTTAAACATTTAATTATATAAAACTAAGCGTTTATTTTTATTTAATAACTTTACCGGTTTTTTACCGATATAAACGTTATAAATTTATATGCCGATATTATATATACGGCCGATAATTTTACGGAAACTTTATACCGTCGTTTTGTTCGCCTTATATTAAATATTATATTTAGCGGGTAAGGCCGTATTTTATAGAAAAAACAAATAAATACGATATATAATTTAATTTTCGAAAAGCTTAATATCTTTTTTGTCGTTAAAATAAACTTTAAAAAATCTTTAATTATTTAATATTTTTTAATAACTAACTTAATTACTATTTAAATCGCACTTTTAATTAAATTAATTAAAAAATAATAAATTTTTACGTTAGTAATATTATATTTTATTTTTATCCTAAAATTTACAAATACGAAAAAATTTAATCCGGAAATATACGAACGTTTAACTATTAAATAATATAACTATATTATCCTTAATCTTAAATAAATATCGAACGATTAATTTTCATTTGCTATATTAAATTCTATTTTCGAACGGTAATATAATTTGGTTATAATCGACGAAATATATTTATTATTCGAATAAAAAAACTTTTGGCCTAAATATATTAATATTCGCAATTTATGTTTTATTCTTTTTACCTATATATATTAATTTATATATATAATAACTGCTAGTAACGTTATAAAGAAAAAAATCGCGAAATATGATAACTTTCGTTAAATCGGCGGTTTTTCTAAATATAATTATAAAACGGAAATCCGGCGTTTTAATATTAATCGGTCCGAAATCGATATTGTTGTTTTCCTTATATTTAAAACTTAATATTTAAATTAAACGTATTTAGAATTTTTAATAGTAAATATTTACGTATTATTATCAGGATTATTATTTATATTAATAATAAAGCGAAAATTATAAATATCCGTAATTAATTAATTAAAACGTTAACGGACCGAAGATATTTATTAAAGGTTATAAAAGCGGTTATTAAATTTTATAACTTTAAAATATTTTACGGTAACGTACCACACAAGCGAACGGGACACACAAGCGAACGGGACAGTCACGTAATACATAATATCAACTATATTTTAAAAATTTATAACTTTATCAAATCTTTATTAAATATTACCAAATTTTACAATCTTATATATTACGTTTATACTTACTTTTAGTAAAATTTCTAAAATTCTATACGACCGATTACGTAAGATATTACGAGATATATATTTTCGCCTTTAAATCAGAACCACTTTTTTAATATCTTTCAAAATAATTTTTTTAAAAATTATGAAAAAATAGTAGTAAATATATAATTATTTTTCAAAGCCGTTTACAAAGTTTAGCGTAATTATATCTAAATTTCGTCAAGTTATAAGTAAATATAAGAATTTACGTATTATTTGAATATATAGTTATAACTTTATTAAAAACGGTTAGATTTTAATGTAATTTTATAAACGCTTTGTTTATATTGTTATAAACATGGTTATAAAGTTATATTAAATTATATAAAGGTTTCGCAAAGTTATAGCCGATTTATTAAATGTGGGTCCGACTGTCCTGTTCGCTTGTGTATTACGTTAATTAACTTTATATATATAACAAATTCAAAAAGCCTAATAATTTTATCCGTATAATTATATTTACTGTCAGGATTCGCGGTGCTAATCTGACTGTTATTGGTATCGTGATGTGTGTATTACTTAGTTATGTCTTAGTTATGTCTGTTCTAGGTGCAAAAGACTAGC
>QJNZ01000476.1:0-71974 GCA_004155055.1 Monosporascus sp. CRB-8-3
AAACTCATCGCAGCTGCGCTCTATGTTTCCGCTTCTGGTCTCACTAGCCCAATGCGCGTCCTCCTGACTCAAAGGAATACAACAACAATTGGAGATATATAGTTACTTCTATTTCTACTTCTCGCATCAACAGCGTCTCTGGGTCTAGAGCAGTACTACCCCTGACTGGATCAAGTTTCAACCCAAGTAGGTGCAAAGGTTGTTGTGCTCCGTGAACCACAGCAATAATTTTCACTACGGCCTTGGTATCAAGGAAAAACCTGTATCTCTAGAGTAGTAACATAATCGTGACAAGATATCCTGAGAATAACTGCCGTTGCGTGATCACGCGACAAAATTTCCACAGCCCCAGACTCAACTCCTTTCCTGGATTCCCCGGCGTCGGACTTTGCCTGTTGTGACACACACAGCCAGGACGGAATGCTGGCTGCATCCCCTACTCAAGTATTGCCAATATCATAAGTTCGATGAGATTAGTGAATGTCCTTATTATCCGGGGTGGCGGTGCCGCTCTCTCCGCGAATCCGCTCTTTCAGTGTGGTCAGCTCCTGATATAAGAAGCTTCAGAAGACACGCTAAAGAATGATTGGCGATTAGATTTATATGCGCTTTATCAGGCAAGCAAAGAAGGTCCACGTACTCACTCATGCGTCCTCGCGGGGGTTTCTCTGTCAAGTGATAAATTTACAGCTGATTATGCTTCCCATCGCCTCTTATCCTTATACCCGTAATGTAGCAGGTCCAGAGGATTTGTAGGCATTATGAGAGCAACCAGGCTGCTGAAGACGTTATATATATACCATACGTTTACTTCGTAGGTACGAACTGATATAACTTGCCAGTCTTATGGTTATCATCTAATCACACACGCTTCCTGACGTCTGTTGCAATTGGGGTTATAATAGGGGTAAAACGACCCATACATCTATGTATATATAGTTGCGTAGTCCGCAAGCTCCCAAGGCTGTTATTTCGATGCATCCGACTGGTATTGAGTCTGTTCTTGACAACCTCGACAATATTCCTAACGGTCATTTGAACCAGACTCTATACCTCATATGTATAGCCATCGATATAAGTGACCGGTCCTCCTACAGGACCCAGCCCGGCCAGTGAAGTCCTGTAAAGTCCGGAAACGATGGGTTCCACATTTACATTCACCAGTCTCCAGTTCACCGGTAGTGGGCAGGATTGAAGCGCTCGCCATGTCACCATCGGACACGTGGATCGGAATAGCACCGACTAGCAATATCAGACCGGTGAGATGCCCATCTGTCACAGTTAGGCCGACTGCGTGGAAAGAGTGAATAGAGTGTGAAAAGTGTAAATTGTCTTGATTGATCTGGGCTATAGAGAGCGGTGGCTATAAAGCACTATATATAGTGTGGGAGCCCCGGAACAAGGCTGTTGCGGGGTGCCCTATAGGCTCTGGGGCTTGGTGACTAAGCAAATTACCCCTATTCTGCGACACCATCGTTGCCGGAGAAGTCACACTATATGGGAGTACCACATAAGACTGACTGGACGTTTCGAGGCCGGCTTGTAGGGTGACTTGTATCTAGCATCGAACTGCTGCCATGGCGCCCGTCGCAACCCTAGTATGGTCGCTGAGATGAGACGCAACGGCTTGGACCGCGACGCTTTGTAACTGGTCGGCAAGCTCGACCTGCCATCGTCCAGGCAGACTCTAGTGTCGTTGCCATCCCTACTAGAGGTTATGTAGGTCTCCGAGCATAAGTGGGACACTATGGTTGAAGGATCATGTTGGCAGTATGTTTTGTGTACCGGTATCCGATGGACCCCAGTGCACATAGGAGCTATATGAATCCTCAATGCTCCGATTCTGAGATGCGACCAGATAAAGATCGGCTCCTTGGATTGAGAAGGAAAGAAGCGTCATCATGGCTTAATGTAGAAATCTACCAGCTTCTACATTAATTATATATCACTTCGTCAAGGAGTATGTCACTGAGTTGGTCGGCTCGGAACCATGGAAACTCCCTGGAACAACTTTGATTGCGGTTCATAGAATTGCACAACTCAGAGTGAGCAAGTAATGTTAAATGAGATTCACTGGTTGTTACCCTAGAGTAAGGAATCTGATGGAGGCGGATGCAGCATGTGGGTTAAAGCTTTCGCTTATTGATATGTAGCTCTGAGGCGCTGGGCGTATTTATACTCTCACTATCATGTCACAATCTCTTTACTATGCCTCTTTAGCTTTGACCGGCTGTCAATGCCCCTTTTAAACACCATGAATGCTCTTCCTCTGTCCAGCACAGAACATTCTATCTTAGAAAGCAATAGGGATCGCAGCACCTAGGGCGATTTAGCTATTATCTGTAGGTGACAATAGAAACGTCTAGCCGAAGGGTACTCAGGGGTTTCTTCCTATCTACTAGTCGAGGGCCGTAACCCGCACCTTGTGATAGTACAGTGTAATGGGTATAGTTATAATCATTCTATTGGAGGATACACTGTAAGAGTTGACTGTAAGTGAAGTTTTATGCTTAAATCAAGAGGATAACACTCTAACTTGGTCATGAGCTTGGTGGTTTACAACCCCCCTCGAATGTTTCTTGAACGGAACATTGAATAAGAGGGAAAGGCTTCGTACTCCGGCAGCATCTATTAACCTTCTTACAGTCCTGAACTTAGGGTGGTGACTATCGTGCCCGCATAGTGGAAGGCATGGGGTTGGTGAAGGATCTGGCGCAACCTGTAATGCGACTAAAGGTGTAAGATGGCTCCCGACGGAGCCGCGACCGGTTACGCCTACATTACTGGTTTTACTGAATTTGTCCTCGACGTTGATGTCAGACAGGATATGCATGGTAACTCCTCACTCTTTCGGGGAGTGCTGAAGCAGAGAATCATGATGCGTAGCCTCTCTGGTGTTCTGGGTTCGTCATCCAGTATAAACTTTGCCTTCCACCGGTCTGAAGTTATCCTAGAGTATAAATGCCGAGGGCGGGCTCAATTCGGTTGCGGCTCCGTCCATACTTCGATTTCCCTCTGGTTGGCTAACGATCCGGAGCCGCGGTCCCATTACGGGTCTCCTCCTTTTAGAAAAACCATCCGGGCATTTCGAGTTCTAGAGCCTTCTTGCGCCCTCAAAGGATCCCGAAAGGAGTAGCTTGTTCGTGGAGAATCAGACCTAGAATCTCGTCGTATGGCGCTTAGAAATATACTATGGTGTTAGGGGTAATTTTAAACACACTGTTAGGTATATGGTTTAGCAGACCCACCGGTACTAACCGCCCTTGGATTAGTATATTGTATTTCTTCGCAAGTACCTGTTGTTGACCCATGTAAAGGCTACACCTAATTCGGGTGGCGTGGCTACTAGCGCGGCCCACTGCTACCTGACAGTGTGTTAAAAATTTTGCCTGATACCATAGTAGATTGTCCCAGAATTTAAGGCTCGAGCTACTAGCGCTAGTTCGCAATTAACTGGGTTAACGATTTTGGGCGGACCAATCAGAACCCACTGAGTCTGCATATTCCGCAAGATGTTTCCCTTTTTGGCAACAGTTTATGTAAGCTTAAGTTGTATTATTGAGCCTCCTTTCTGAATCGTACCTTGAGATATGTAGCACTCTTGATTCGTAGAATATTTGATGGAAGTATATATAAATCAAGCATTTATCCATTGAATGGAACCGTACAAACATCTCCAAAATCTAAGCAACGGCTCAATTTCCTTCCTTCAACCATCACACTTTGTATCTCTCGGGACATTGACCCTTTCATCCACCATGGCCGCCAGAACACACAAGGCGCTCGTTATTGTGGCCCCGAGGCAGCCTTATGAGATCCACCAATATCCCACTATTACACCTCAGGCCGATGAGGTTCTCGTAAAAGTCCTATTCACATCTTCTACCCCCCTGGACTTACACCAGGCCGATGGCGGTTTGCTGATTGAGCCGCCCTTCCGGCCGGGAAGTTCTTGCGCCGGGTTCGTAGTTGAGGTTGGACCCGAGGTCAAGCATTTGCAACCCGGCGACAAGGTGTTCGGCTTCGGGCGCCAGGATGCCAAGGAGAAGCCGCACCAGGAGTTCGTGACGGGCCCGGCATGGACCTTTGGCAAGGTAATATGACGAATCACACAGGCCTACTGATATATATTGAACTAGTTTCGCTAACCGACGCCTCCAGATTCCAGAGGGCTTTTCTATGGAGGAAGCCGTAACACTGCCGACGAACTTCGTCACTGTGTTCAACACTATGTGGGCTGATCTCGACCTCCCCACGCCCTGGCCGAAGCCGGAAGGCTACACGCCCCCGCGGGCCCACGACAATATCCTCATCTGGGGCGCCTCGTCTTCGGTGGGGCAGTATGCGATACAGGTCCTCAAGTTCTACGGGTACCGCAACCTGATCGCCACCGCCTCGCCGGCCAATCACCAGCGCATCCGCGAGCTGGGGGCCTCGGAGGTGTACGATTACCGGAGCCCGACCATCGTCGACGACCTCCTGGAGCCGCGCCGGAAAGACGGCGCGTCGCCGGCGTTCCCCCTGATCATCGACTGCATCGGCTCTGTGCCCGGCTCTCTACGGCACATCTCCAAGGTCGCGCAGAGCGGCAGCACCGTGGCCGCCATGCTGCCGGTGATCCTGAAGCACGCCACGAGGGAGGAGGCTCCCGAGTACGGCATGGACGTCGGCACCAGCATCGAGTGGGCCGAGGGAGTGACTCCGCGCGGAGTGCGGACGCATTTCTTCTGGAGGGTAAGTAGCTAGCTACCTTTCCCGTCCGCACGCTGCGAGGCGGCATGTGCTAATATGATCATACAGAATGAGTTCTTCGTCGAGAAGCTGCAGTCCGTCATCATGCCGGAGATGCTCGCGCGAGGCATCGTGAAGCCGAACAAGTATCGACTAGTCGAGGGTCGAGACCTTCTCGAGCGCGCGACGAAAGCGCTCGATCTCCTCCGTGATGGTGTCAGTGCAGAAAAGCTTGTTTGGAGGGTATCTGAGGAATGAGCGCATTGTAATCGACTACGACCATCGCTAGAACGCATGGGAGTAGCGTCCCTGAGGTAAAATTGGGGCGGCTGGAGTGGGCCAGGGATAGTTCCTCTTCACGTAGGTTGCATTGGCCAACCAACTTCCATTTCCCCGTGGACGATAGCCGGTCGTATGGAGTCCAGGAATTATCGCAGCTTGTATCTCTTAGCAATGAATTGATTGCCTTGTTGGACTGAGGTAACCGGAAACTCTTTAATTATGCTTCATCCTCATTACAATAAAATAGCCAAAGCATGCCACCGGCATTGTCGTACAATTGTGCTCGTAATTCTCAAAACTGACCGCGCGCTGTGGCCTGGAAGGTGGTGACGCCACCTACGAAATGCATGTGCGAACTTGAGCGTGCGCAACGGCGCGCATTGCTTGGCTTTATACGTCGCATCATAGCTATGAGCTCATATCCACGATGTTTGTTCAACCGTTGTGAACACCTTCTGTAAGCGGTTAGAGCATGTCTTTCTCTTCCCGGCCCGGTTTTTTACTTAGCTGCTCTTGTATATTTAAGTTGCACCTACATAGCTTGCGTAGGGCTCAAGAAAAATTTCCACGAAGCGATTCGGTTTAGCCCCGAAGAGAAAGCTTAGCATTGTTAATGAGCGCCTTAGCACTACAATACCTTTCTTTGATGTGGAGATCGGGAAAACTCTTACCCCAGCAACAACCCCGGACCAGCCCCGGCATCGTCACATGCCTCGGTTTTACTCCATGCCAATGACCAGGGCCGTAGCTTGGCGGACTGGACGTCTCGACTGTTGCGCCCTCACCGAGGCTCGCGCTATTCCGCAATTGAAACTACCTGCCCGTTATATACTAGCAGGCTGCTAACATCTGGTCAATGTCGCCGGAATCGGCTCAATTAGCATGGCAGCCTCATCGTTTCTTACGGCGCCTTGCCTCCTAGAGACTTGGCTAGCGGGGAGCCTAAGCTCTTGAGCAAGCCTCTCCCGCTGAAGTGCCGTTGAACCCCTGAGCCGTCCAATCATCTATCGCTAATTGCTTCCCCTCGGGGAATTTGTGGGGGGCCTCAACTGGCCTTACGTGCCAGAAGCCGCCCCGAAGACTCTGACCTCATGTGCACCTTTTGAACGAGTTGCAGCGTCGCGGAATGTGAGTAATAACCCTTGGCGTAGGATTCCCTCCCCGGGCGTCTACTCCAATCGCCTGGGGATCATCGTCGAAATCTGCTCCATTCAGGTCGCACAACCGGTTATCTCCAGGATCTACCTAGCTTGCTGGGTATCCTATGCACAGGACTGGGGCCCTGGGATGGTTACTTTATAAGCACGTCCGCCCTGCTGTTTCTCTGCCCCTCCTTTTGTTCCAGTCGGTCATTTCGCTCGGTGTATATGTTCGTGCCTTTTCCACACATTACGCAGAAAGGGGTATGAATATTCTGTCCTCGACCTTTCCTTGGCGATTTGGTGTCGCCCAGCTTGCTTGAGCGAGCTATTGCTCACTTAATTATAGCTTTCCCCTCAACTTTAGCTATAACACATAGGCATCTCTTTACTGTTACCTGCGGACTCTACGCGTCTTTTATAACCATAGCCGTCTGCCCTCCAGCGCGGGGTCGTGCACGATGGCGCCCCCTAAGTTCATGGGCCTGTCCGGCCGGCCGCTCTCGATGACCGTTTCTGCCGTCGCCACGACGGGATTCTTATTATTCGGGTACGACCAAGGCGTCATGTCCGGTATCATCAGCGCGCCAGCATTCGCCGACATGTTCCCAGAGACTCGGAACAATCCGACGATGCAGGGATTGGTGACGGCCATATACGAGATCGGATGTCTCATGGGAGCGATGCTCATTCTCTGGAGCGGTGATCTTCTGGGCAGACGAAGAGCCATGATCCTGGGTTCGGTGGTCATGATCATCGGAGCTGTAATCCAGGTCACCTGCTTTAAGGGCACGAACACCCTGGCGCAGTTCATCGCGGGACGAGTGATTACGGGTGTGGGAAATGGGATTAACACATCTACCATACCGACCTATCAAGGTACATACTTCCAAAAATCCGTCCGTCCCAATGAGTTGCTAACGAATTTTCGTAGCTGAATGCAGCAAGACGTCTAACCGCGGTCTGCTTATCTGCATCGAAGGAGGCATTATTGCGTTCGGAACCCTCATCGCGTACTGGTTGGACTACGGTGCTTCGTTCGGACCCCCGGACCTGCAGTGGCGTTTCCCCATCGCTTTCCAGATCGTGTTTGGTCTCGTAGTGGGGATCTGTATGATCTTCCTTCCGGAGTCGCCGCGTTGGCTGCTGCTTCACGAGCGCTACGAGGACGCTGAGAGGGTCATCTCTGGGCTGCGCGGCCACGAGGTCGACAGCAGGGAAACCCGCATGGAGCGCGACGTGATTCTGGACTCCATCCGGGCCAGCGGTTTCAGCGGTCGGAAGACCACACCGTTCAGGGCGCTGACCACCAACGGCAAGACGCAGCACTTCCGCCGCATGATGCTCGGTGCGAGCAGCCAGCTCATGCAGCAGGTCGGCGGCTGCAACGCCGTCATCTACTACTTCCCCATCCTGTTCGAGGAGACGATCGTCCGCGGCGATCACAACCTGGCGCTGCTCATGGGAGGGGTGAACATGATCGTCTACTCGATTTTCGCGACGGTCTCCTGGTTCATCATCGAGAGGGTCGGGCGCCGCAAGCTGTTCCTTTACGGCACGGTTGGCCAGGGGCTGTCCATGGTCATCGCGTTTTCCTGTCTGATTTCGGGGGACCCTAACCACGCCAAGGGCGCTGCCGTGGGACTGTTCACGTATATAGCCTCGTTCGGCGCGACGTGGCTGCCCCTACCGTGGCTGTACCCCGCCGAGATCAACCCAATCAAGACGAGAGCGAAGGCCAACGCCGTGTCGACGTGCACGAACTGGCTCTTCAACTTCCTGATCGTCATGGTCACGCCCATAATGATCTCCGACATCGGCTGGGGCACATACCTTTTCTTTGCCATCGTCAACGCCTGCTTCCTGCCCGTCATCTGGTGGTTCTACCCTGAGACGGCCAAGCGGTCGCTCGAGGAGATCGACATCATCTTCGCCAAGGGCCACGTCGAGGGCAAGTCGTACGTCAAGGCTGCCGAGGAGCTGCCGCTGCTGTCCGACGAGCAGGTCGAGCAGGAGGCCCTGAAGTACGGGCTCATCGAGACCGCGGCGAGGGGTGCTATGCACGCGCACGGGCATGCGGACGCCACAGTCGAGAAGGGATTGAGCGAGAAGGAGTCTGTGGAGAGTAGTAGGGCTGAGATCGCGAAAGAAGGCTCAGCTGGGTCCGGATCGGGAGGTGGCTCGAACTCGGACGAAAAGGCAGCCGGCGGACAGTAGTTGATAGAATAGGATTTGGTTGCTGAAGGTCTCTTTCCCAGCCATAATGTTCCGACATTCTGCCTCGACCTACGTAGAGGCATTAAATATCGACTAGTCCATCTCCTATCGCAGCTTGGAATATACACTCCGATATACCACTATACTCAGATTTTTGTCTCGCTTTCATTTGTCTATTGGACTTAGACTTTAGACTGCCTCACTCTATCCAGTGATAGGGCCAGTCAGTGGTGTATTGGATGTTCTTGACGAGCACGTCAGGTAGACGTCGAGTCAGCTCCTATCCATCGTAGAGTCATTTGAATACCGTCTGATTGGTTTGGCTTACGTCCAGATCTTTCTTGAAGGAAGATAGGAGAGGAAAGTCGAGGACGGGACGCTGCTGTTGATGGAATTGAGGTGACAAGAGAACATAGCAACGTCCTTACCATAGCCTCCACAGACCTCTACCGCCGCTTCACAGGGAAATGTAGCGTAGCTTGATAATTAACGTATCATACATAAAGGAGAGATCTTCCCCGGCGTACGTTCCGGATACGAATGCTTGATGAGGACCTTACGCGACAAAGCCCCCCCATATCTAACCAGACGTTCTCAGGCACTCCGAGTTTAACCGGGGCTGTAGAAATCCGGGCGCAATGAACTAATTTACCCTTTTCTGCCAGTTGTCAAGGGTCGCTAATTTAGAAGCGTCTCGAAGTAGCTACTGCGTATTACTTTCCGCTTTACTGTCGGTTTGATCTGGGCTGGGGACAATGTAGGAGAGGAGGCTGATTTTCTAATACCTGGATGTTACGGCAATATATGGGACTCGTTTGAATGTTTCTAATGTACGACGCGGGTTGCATATACCTTGCTGTAGACTCTCATCGGCATTCAGAAACCGTTGCAGTCCGTACTTTGGTACACAGGTGGTGATCAAAATAATTGACACACTTTTGGTCAGTGGGTCCTAAGAAAGCGTGTCGATTATTTGGATCACGATCTGGTATAAGAACGGCCCCGCTTCAGAAAGGCATTATAAATGATGACGGGGTGATTGGTCCTTATCTGACGCGGATATCCGAAAGGGAAAGCCTTGTATACCATATTGGCTATGATTGGCGGAGACTCAGGTGGGGGACAGGGAGGGCTCTCTACCAATTGAAAGCTCTTTTAAACATTTTAGAGCTCCAAATGTTACATCACAGTACTTCCACTTGCGGTATTGGGATCGGTATTTTGAAGAACTGTGAGCTCTAACAAGTCTACATACGTTCCCGCTCTCGTGCGTGATGTGCGCAACCATCCCGCACGTTTCCCGCACGGCTTCTGAACAGAGTCGGCTTCCCCATCGCAATTATTGGAGGTGTTGCAAGGGCCTACCCATGTCGACCCGTCCGTTAACTGTCATGACATCGGCTTGACGTCAATATCGTGTTGTCGAGGTGACATAATTGGCTTTGGCCTTGTTGCAAGAGCTTGCTTTTGAAATTTCTGTATATATATCTCAAGATCCCCTTGCCTCTCTAGCGGTGCTTCAGATGTTTCACTTTGAACCGTAATCCTCACCGATTACACCAGAGTCAGACAGTTCGTGGTGCATCAGTTGCCCTGCGTTAAACTAGATCTAACATGTCTTCCTCTAACATTGTGACGGACACACTTGGCAAAGCGAAGAAGATGGCTGGCGGCGGACAGGAAAGCAAGGTCACCCAGCTCGAAGAGGGCAGATTGGGCATACAGAGCGTCACGAAAGGTGACCGCATCACGTCTGACTTCGGTGTCACGCAAGGTAACACGGATGACTGGCTGAGGGTCACCAACGAGGACGGGATCGGCCCTATGCTGCTTGAGGATTCCTTCGCCAGAGAAAAGGTTAGCCCACCCTATTGCACTCGGAGAGACGGGACCGCTGTACTAACAGTGGCAGATCCATCGTTTTGATCATGAGCGTATCCCCGAGCGCGTAGTCCATGCTCGCGGAGCGGGTGCTTTTGGTACATTCCGATTACTTGAGAGCGCTGAGGATGTCACATGTGCTGGTGTCCTGACAGACACTTCACGTGAGACACCCGTCTTTGTTCGATTCTCCACCGTCCAGGGCTCTCGCGGCAGCGCTGACACAGTTCGCGACGTCCGGGGTTTCGCTGTCAAGTTTTACACGAAGGAAGGTAACTGGGACATCGTTGGAAACAACATCCCAGTTTTCTTCATCCAGGATGCGATCAAGTTCCCAGATTTCGTCCATGCGGTGAAGCCCGAGCCGCACAACGAGGTGCCTCAGGCCCAGACGGCACACAACAACTTCTGGGACTTCGTCTTCCTACACACCGAGGCGACGCACATGTTCATGTGGGCGATGTCGGACCGAGCTATCCCTCGCTCGTACCGTATGATGCAGGGCTTCGGTGTCAACACGTTCACCCTGATCAATGCCAAGGGAGAACGACACTTCGTCAAGTTCCATTGGACACCCGAGCTTGGCGTGCACTCTTTCGTCTGGGATGAGGCGTTGAAGATAGCTGGCCAAGACCCCGACTTCCACCGGAAGGACTTGTGGGAGGCCATTGAGAACGGCGCGTATCCCAAGTGGAAGTTTGGTATTCAAGTCATCCCCGAATCGAGGCAGGACGATTTCGAATTCGATATTCTGGACGCCACCAAGGTTTGGCCCGAAGACCAGGTCCCCGTACGATATATTGGCGAGATGGAGCTCAACAGGAACGTCGACGAGTTCTTCCCGCAGACGGAGCAAGTCGCTTTCTGTACCGCGCACATGGTTCCAGGCATTGCGCATTCCGACGACCCTTTGCTTCAGGGCCGCAGCTTCAGCTACTTCGATACCCAGCTTTCGCGACTCGGAATCAACTGGCAGGAACTTCCCATCAACAGGCCTGTCTGTCCTGTCATGAACTTCAACCGCGACGGGCAGGGTCGTCACAGAATCACCAAGGGTACCGTCAACTACTGGCCCAACAGATTTGAAGTCCGCCCACCAGCGGGGCAGAACGAAGGTCCATACCCAGAGTATCCCCAGAAGGTGGAGGGTATCAAGGTGCGCACCAAGAGCAAGAAGTTCAAGGAGCACTACAGCCAGGCGCAGCTGTTCTACAACAGCCTGGCTCCGCACGAAAAGAGGCACGTTGCCGCCGCCTTCGCGTTCGAGTTGGACCACTGCGATGACCCCATCGTCTACGAGCGCATGTCTCAGCGCCTCGCCGACATCGATCTCGTCCTAGCCCAGGAAGCCGCGGAAATGGTGGGAGGCACCAAGCCCGAGAAGGAGGGTCGACCTAACCACCGCAAAACCGCCAAGGGACTCAGCCAAAGTGATTTCCCGCCCAGCAAGCCCACCATCGCCAGCCGCCGCGTCGCCATCATCATCGCGGACGGCTTCGACAAGACCGCCTTCAACGGCGTGAAGGCGGCGCTCATGGCCTCCAGCGCGCTGTCCTTCGTCATCGCGCCCCGCCGGTCCGAGGTCTACCCCGCCGGCGCCGAGAAGACGCCCGGCAACGGTGTGAAGCCCGACCACCACCTCGAGGGCATGCGGTCGACCATGTTCGACGCCATCTTCGTGCCCGGCGGCGCCGAGTCGGTCAACGCGCTGTCCAAGAGCGGCCGCGCGCTGCACTGGGTGCGCGAGGCATTCGGCCACCTCAAGCCCATCGCCGGCACGGGAGAAGCCGTCGCGCTGTTCTCCCTCGCCTTCGCGCTGCCCCAGATCCAGGTCTCGCAGGATGACAAGGCTGTCGAGTCGTACGGCGTCGTCACCATCCGCAGCGTCTCCCCCGACAGCCTCAAGGAGACCGTCAATATAGCCAAGGAGGGCGCCAGCTTCCTCGAGAAGTTCTGGTACCAGATCGCCCAGCACCGAAACTGGGACCGAGAGCTTGCTGGTTTGAACGCCCAGGTCGCGTATTAAACTATTATAATCGGAGAAACGAGGTCGAAATGAAGGAGGGAAGGGGCAGCTGGGGGTCACGTCTCGATCCTAAATGCCTGTGTATGCAGCTACCTAATCATCTCTTGGCGTGTGGGGTCGGCCGGAAGAGCGCTTCCGGGAAGTAACTACTGCTCGGCTTTAATTACTGGGCCCATGCTATTGTCTTTATCCTGTATATAATATCTAAATGACTCGCATTCATTGTGCTTGATTTGTGTGTACGGTGCCCTATGACAGACCTCTGGAAAGATACGGGCTAAAAGAAAGAGTTGTGCTATTCGCACATTAGTTTTTTGTATGGGAGCCATACATTACTTTTTTTACACCTGCCACCGACCCGCCACTATTTCAGTCACCTCATAACACTTATTGCTTACCTTTAAATAACTTAATAATATAACATCTTTTAAAGGACTTTTATAACTGATTTTAATCCTTATTAACTGCAGATAATAAAATTAAAATCCGTTTAATTTTGCGATTTTTCGTTGCGAAGATACGTATAAGTAAAGTATAAGGTATAGGAGAAGGATATAACTGCAAAAAGAAAAAGGGGGTCGCTTAAAGTGTTTTAAATGGTTCAGCCTTATAGCGCACCTTATAGCGCACCTTATAGCGCACCTTATAGCGCTTTGCTTAATAACGAAAAGAATGATTAATATTTTAACGCGTATATATCGCATTAGGACGATTATTATATGGTATTTGTCGCTTTTATTAGGGCAATTGATTTATCGAAAAAGAAATATGATATTAAACGGGCCGTCAAAAATATGACGGGCCGGTGGCAGGTGTAGAAAAAGTAATGTGCAGCTTCTATTAAAAAACTAATGTGCGAATAGCACAACTCAAAAGAAAACCCAAGGGGTAAGAGATCTCGTCAGCCTAACTACTAAGAATACCGAAGGAGACCTCGGACGTAGCTGTGGAGCAATTCTTTACGATCGTGGCACGCTTCCGCTTCCAGGTTTCATTCGTAGCTATGTGACTCCCACGGCACTGCAGTTATGGCCGAAAAAAGAAGAATCAAGTGTGAATATCTGACGTTAGTACTGGGCCACCCGTGACCCCCAAGAGCATCGCTCCACGGAAGAGGCTGCCTTACCTGGGGTATCACAGGTCGCGGCTTAGGCCTGAATTAGGGGTAAGTAGCATCTTGTTGGGACCAAACAATAGGCGACACAGAAAGCCATCACTCAACGTGGTGATCCATCGGATCCTCATGCTTCCCTCCACTGGGCAGACGATGGATGCAGCGCGCGCGGAGCCCTTCGTGGTTAAATACCCTATGTCCCGGCGTATTGCTTGCGGCATCGCGTAGGCTTGCCAGCCCTGAGTCTGGGAAGGCTGTGGGAGCGCGAGGAGTACTGAAGCCAGCCGACAGGACCGGATATGTCTAGGTGTTATTAGATCTTCGCTCTGCCGTATTGATGAGATTACTTCACTGGAGGCCCATGTACCGCGCAAATGAATAGTGCCGAGTCATGGTTATCAGTGCCCTCAGATTGGCACTTATCGTACTGACACTGGCTATGCTTGACCACACGCGAAGCCCTAAATGCCAACAGATTCCCAGTGTAGTGTTCTGAATTCCTGGGCCTAGATGGTAGCGAAGCAGTGGAAAAGACGAAGAGGAAGCGCAGAGTATACGTCGGTGACACCATCGAGTAACAGCCTATGTTTCCGACTGCCAGAAGGCCTCACAGTCATCGCTAACCGCATATTCGGTCCGTGCATCTTGGAAAAGGGACTTTCTTCAGCCGAACAAATTACATTCATTCGATCCTTTATGAGTTTATCGCTATAAACTTAGAGCCATTGCTGCTCGTGCTACTGCGAGGCTTTCTGGCAGCCGGGGACATAGTGCGTTACCCCTATTCCGGCCAAGGATGGTACGGCCGGGAGCAAGCCATATCTAGGAGCAACACCACCGGTGACCAGCCAAATTTGATGTTAGAAATCAATTCTATATAGCGAGATTGCAATACTCCAATTGGCAATAGGTCCAAATCGTCGTAAGAATTGTCGTGTCACGTCCATAATCACGACGAACAACCTTCAAAAGTTTGATGCTGGCATTAAGCGCACCGTACATCTCCAAGCCGCATTTAAGGGGTAGCAGACGACCTACCGAAGTGTCTAAGTCATCATAAAGGAGTATGAAACATTCGAAGACTTAATCAAGCCGTCAGACAAGCTGTTGAGAAACTCATTGTGAGCACCATGGGCAAGTTCTCTATACGTATAAGGGACAAGGGTAGGCAATATATTAGGATCCTTTCTATTTGTATTCGTCATGACTCATTAGTTGTGTATTATAGTATTAACATAACCTAATGCTGTGTATATCCCGAGTCCACGACCGTGTCCCTTTCCTAGAATCCCAATCCTGCCATCCGGCACCGGCCTCGGAGCCGGTCAGGAGGCCGCTTAAGCAATGCTGGCGGGGGCATAGCTCTTATCGGGGGAGACGACCTTGCCGGCGGTTCCCAGCTCCTTGTCGGTGTAGCCGGGCCAGACGATGAGCTTCTTCTGGTGGTCGACGACGGACAGGACGGTGAAGCCCTGCCCGGGCCCGAACGAGCCGTCCCAGCCGGTGCCGACCTGGTACGGGCCGCACTGCTTGCCGTGGACGTCGGTCTGGCTGGCGGGCTTTCCGGTGACGGTGAAGCTGCAGGGCGTGGCGGGCGCCAGGTGCGTGTCGATCTTGAAATTCCAGGTGCACGAGGTGATGTCCTTGTTGCAGGTCCGCTTCATCCCGACGATGGTCCAGTCGGGGACGGCCGGCGCCGCCAAGGCGGTGGCCGAGAGGAGGGCAGTGAGGATGGTGGTGGTGAACTGCATGGTGTTGGTGGCGTTGAGGACTATGGTGGAAATTATCGGATTGTAGGTTTTCGTCCGATGAGGTCTGATTGACTGAGGATGTTGTTCTCGCTGCTGTGATGCTCTGGAGTGATCAAACATCCGGTCTGTGAGACCGGAGAGGCTTTATATATCGAGAGACTTGGCGTCACGGCAGCTGTCTTGCCATGCGATTCGCAGTCTGCATCCGGCATTTGATGAACTGGCTAAAGATCCACCGATGTGTTCATAGCTCGTATTTCCCTTTCTCATTACTCTATCGTGCAGCATTGTGAGCACTTACGATGTTGGAGTCTGGGTCACCTCGGCATAAGGCACTGTGAGCTAGCTTTTCGCCCTGCTTTGCTTGCTAAACAGGGTCTGAGTTCGATACGGGGTGGCGTCGGGCTCGTATTGAGGTTGTCAGGGGTCATGTGGATCAGCTTTTTGGAGTCAGAGCGGCCGCTTATTCCCGCGGAGTGGTTTCTCCCCGCAAGGTGGCGATCATAGGTCCAATTGCATTCTCCAGAGTGTGGTTCTACTGTAACCCTTGATTAATTGTTAGTGCGTCTTGTCGTTCAGTGATCTGGAATACTTTGGAGATCATGCCAATTCACCTGATATCGCATGTTTCTTCCCCACATCAATAATAGGCGGTACTAACAGTAAGCAAAGGATTGCATTGTACAAGTGCTCGTCGATCATGAGACAAACTCGGGATTTAATCTACTAAGTACGATCATGTTAATCCCTCGATCTAACCCTTACATGCTGCTTCTTACCTTTGGTGCTTGGTCCAGGCTCTGCCCATAGAATTCATATATTATGCGCACCTTACATGCCCTATGGCCCAAGATCCAACGTTACTTCGTATACCACCTCCGTTCACGGGCCCAGCGGTAAGAATTTAGCGCACGGCTCTTTGACGGCTGACGGCTGAGACGCTTGGTTATTTTTAGTCAACTGGATCAAAACCTCGTGAGGACGACAAGTCATCATTCAACACGGGTTTGACCCATTGGCACCACCTAGTAAACTGCTATGTATCATGCTGTTTCTATGGAACCCGAGCCACACGTATGATATGAAGTTATGTCGTATCATGTCTTTGGAATGGCTCTCGATGCTGTGTTGGCTTCGGCTCATTAGCCGCTTGGCGGCCGGCTCTACCAGTCCTAGCACAGTACGAGATCTCCATGTGTACGGTAGCAGTTCGCATTTAGCCGTTTATCCCAGGTCCTGTATATACGATAATCCGGTTTCTCTCGGCGGTTTATCGAAGAATGGGGTCTGTTTATTCTACTAATGAGATAGCGTCGAACAACAAACTACATAAGACAGCCGAGTACCGGATCCAATGTCATCAAGATAAGCTTTGAATTTCGCTAGTGTCACTGTGTCAAGCGAGGGGGCGGTGTATGAGAGTGAGACAAGATTCCAGATACGTCATTTGGGAAATTGCGAAGACGGTATTCTCTCGTTTACGAAGCCCCTATTCGAAGTCTCATGGGTAAAACGCAGTAAGGAGTTTGGCGTCAAGAAACCAACGTGGGGCCATTTAAACGGTAGGTGAGTTCAACCCCTATAAATTCGTCTTCGAAGTACAGCCATCGAGTGTAACTCAGACTTTGATCGTGCTGTACGTCACCGAATCACGTTAGTTAACACAGTAACTATCCCTTTATTAAAGAGTATCATAATTTGCATATGTACCAAGGAGTAGAGTGTGTTGGCGAAGTTTGGCAATGAAGGGCCAGAAGGGGGCCACAGACGCATCTCCCAGGCTTTCGATGATGTTATACCCAAGCTGTAACAGAAGCTTTTCCGTTGGTTGTTAGATGACAGAAAGGCCCTAAGGTTAGAAGTATCTACACGAAGTTCACCAAAGAGCTCAACTGTCTCCCTTATTTCCAATACTATATAACTTCGTCTACAAGTCCTCATAACCACCGGTAGCATAGGTCCAACCTCTAGACTAGCTATGGGTGGCTCTACATAATGTTATATGGCTTTCTAGATGTATTCCTAAATTCCACAGCTAGGGCCTCTCGTATGCTAAGTTTAAACTGCGGCCTTCCCATCGATGGTGCGTAGGATGTTGCCTCTTAGTTCAATTCCTGGCTGTTGACAGCTTGCAAAGCACTCCACTTCATGGTAAACACTCTCATTAGTTGATAGTATGTTCTGGGTATATTCATCATCCTAGAGCCCGTTATGTCACCATACGAGTCTTGCAGATTGATTTCTTCTGCATCTGCCGGATAAAACATCCTAAGGCTGCCACGATAACTAGTGTGAGCGGGACGAGCTCACCCAGCCCAACAGAGGCCGATTCCCTATGGGGCTGCCCTATGTTTGAATACCACTCCAGACTTGGGACTACAACTTTTCTCAGTGCAACTAGGTGATGATGCTATCAAATCTGAGTTAGGTACAAATGTAGCCATGTTTAGCGCTTTCCACCTTGCACACATCTGTATGGTGTCAGCATAGGCAGTGATCGTAAGCAACTCGCTCCCCTCATAGCACTGCGCATCTTCCCCACAGCAGAAGTCGCGGGATCGACAATTTCTGGTGCTACACGTGGTCAGAATCTGATAACCATGTGTAGGGAACTGAGGTTAATCTGCCACGAAGCAGATTGAGGCAGTGCTGCATACATGGCATTTGCTGTCGTAGAGTCCATTTCTGAGGCATTAATCATTCTCAGATCAGCCCAGACCCACAAGGAAAAGACGCTGACATGATAGCCTCACCTTACCAACGTGATCATATCACGTCGAGTGCAGTGTTATGGTCCCAAGATGACAACGAGAACACCCGAATATGGACCATCCGGTGCTGCGAGCGCTATCACGGAGTTAGATGACTTCGTCGGAGCTGACTAGTCTAGCGCTTTTCATAATTAGCATCTAATGACCCATGAACATGAGCACGCATTTCATGTACACTATCTTCGCGATTGATACCAACTCAAGCATTTCCAAAACGTAGACTTCAGCATAGACGCGACGTGTCTTAATAAATGCCTAAAGTTTGCTGGTTGTAAGTCCAAAGAACCTCGCATTCAAGAGGAGTCTTGGCGGTATAGCCCCTGACAAGTCTGCCCATCAGAATCCATCGCCATACTTCGCCCATTCATTTGGGGCGTTAGTGAGCATCTATACTGCACGCCGGACCACCTTCCTATGACTGGGACTATCAAGTTCGCTACCGTGCAATAATCATCTCTGTATGGGTTGCTGGTTAGGAGGTCAATTAAGGCTCCTCAGTGTATCATCAGCGTTAGATGTGTGTATATGATTTTGCAAGGACCGTTTATAACGTAGCAGGCTTAATGACGGAGGGCGACCGGAAGTCCGGTCTTGAATCGGACAATGGGAGACACAATGAGCGCTCCAGCTAAAAGTCATCAGCAATGGATTGGAATAAAGGTATTGACGCCACCTTGAGCGTAATGCAACATGTGATTATTGGTACCTTTGTACGATAGTGTGATGCGGAGCTGTATGCGGATCAGTCGAAAGAGGCATCTTATTTAAATCTGCATAGACTTACCGGCCTTGAACTGCGAAATGCATCCAACAGCCTGTCCCGTTGCTGTAATTGGATGGAATTCTTACGAGAGGTTAGTATCATGTCAAAATTACGACCATGGTAGAGCCAAAGCATAACCCACTACGGAGAAAATTTTATTGATGCTAAAAGTGCTTAATACTAACATTATCAGAAGTCGGGCGGTAAGACAACAGGGAATACATCCTGATAAAGGACGAAAGTGCATAAGGGGAGGTTAAAAAGAAGCCAAGGGCAAAAAAGGGGGGAAGCAAAAGGTAAAAGGAAAAGTGAAGAAATGCTTGATGTGGGGATTGGAACTGCAAGCCCGGAGTACCAAGTGCTCAAACAATAGAGTATGTATGTCTACAGGAGGTCTACAGGATACCATACTCTCACTGTGCGTAGCGACTGCGTTAGACCGGGAAAAAAAGTAGAAAAGAAAAGAAAAGGAAGAAAAACGGGGAGAAATATATATGAGGGGATGTAAAAACGAAAAGGAAAGGAAGAAAAAAAATTTTTTGATTAAGGTTCAAGGAGGATCGAATGATCAACCTTGAGATATATAGATAAAGAAATCATTTCTTTATCTTATTGGTCTTAGACCGCACGGAGTATGCCATGCACATGGCCACTAAACAACCCAGGTGGTAAGAACCTCAACTGCAAGTTGGTAGCAAGCCGAGCCTCACCAGACTGGCCCAAATTAAGTGGCAGCCTAACCACTTAAGTTACTATATAAAGGACGAAAGCGCATAGGGGGAGGTTAAAAAGAAGGCAAGGGCAACAAAGGGGGGAAGCAAAAGGCAAAAGGCGAAGAAATGCTTGATATGGGGATTGCAACTGCGAGCCCGGAGTATGAAGTGCCTAAACCATAGAGTATATCTACATGATATCTACAGGATACTATACTCTCACTGTGCGTAACGACTGCATTACGCCCGGAAAAAAAAGGGGGGGAAGGGGGGGAAAATTATATAAAGGGGATAGTAAAACTGAGAGGAAAGGGAGAAAAAATTTTTTAGTCAACGTTTAAGGGGATCGAATGATCGACCTTGAGATATGTAGATAAAGAAAGCAATTCTTTATCTTATTGGTCTTAGACCGCATGGAGTATGCCATGCACATGGCCACTACAACCCAGGTGGTAAGAACCTCAACTGCAAGTTGGTAGTGAGCCGGGCCTCACCAGTCTGGCCCAAATCGGTTGCACCCTAACCACTTAGGTTGCTATAAAAGGACGAGAGAGGACTCACGCACTCTACAGTACTCTTCCTGGCATAAACTGGGGCAGTTTCTTGCAATGGCCATTCAGTCTAGACCGGATATTATGCACCCCAGATTACTTTTGCTGGCATAACTGGAATAGTTTCTTATAATTACAGCTGGGTCCTTTAACTCTCTCCATTTTAATGGGTGTCATGGCAACCATCGGCTTATTGTTGGTCCCAAATTTACAATCCCCAGTGCCAACTTTTGGCAAGTTTCTCGACATTTCTTACATAGTACATACAGGCCCACGTAAGTGGTGAGGTGTTGATATTTAAGTAGTTGTTCTTTCAACGCAATACAGGTGGTATGGGACGCCTATTTATTTAGTTTACCATGTTTCTTACTTGGCCTAGGAGCGGCCGTTCCCTTCTCTCATTTAGGTGGCCAAGTCCTACGTTTGACAAGTAATATGTTCTGGTTTTGAAAATACGCAAAGTTAAAAGGCTCCGTCTAAGTAATCGATGTAACGGCTCGAAAGAGGAATGCATATTGTAAAGCGGACCAAAAGCGGGTATAGGTTGTGTAGACCAATTCGCGTACACCTTGGACAAATAGAGAATTTATGGGAAAAGGATACATTCTGTTAGTAGTAATCGATAGCCGATATAATCGCAGCTGGTGACCTGAATGAGAGAAGCGACCAGTCGATCTTGGGCTCTGCATGAGTAGGCGTTGGCCATAATAGCCGAGCTACCTCTATCAATTTCCTGTGGTGAATGTAATTTTTGGGTCCTTGAGGAACTGCATGGAAGGCTCTGGAATGTAGTGATTTGTCTATATAAGGAAGCTTCAGGTCCCAGGTCTTTAGGATAGCTCTTCATCCACCTTCAA
This sequence comes from Monosporascus sp. CRB-8-3, assembly GCA_004155055.1. Classification (NCBI taxonomy): domain Eukaryota; kingdom Fungi; phylum Ascomycota; class Sordariomycetes; order Xylariales; genus Monosporascus; species Monosporascus sp. CRB-8-3. The sequence continues at coordinate 20,797 of QJNZ01000476.1, forward strand.
TACACTCACTTACCCCTAGACACCTTCACTTCTCAGTCCCCGAGTCCCCTGAGCTTCCGCGTGGGGGCAAGCCCTGCGTACTGGATTCCTCGACTGGCCCCTTTCTTTGCGTGGTGACGGGCGATTCTTGGATAGTACAATTCTTGTATGTGCCAGAAAGGCTGTGTACTTCCCTACATATGGGATATAGGTGTCTCCTCTGATACTGTCAGTGCCGGAGACTCGTCTAATGAGGCGCGAATAATTAAAGGCTTTTAATATTTATTATAAGAGGATCAAATGCCGTACCCGGCTAATCTTTATTATTCGATTTCCTTATTTTACCTACTGGAAAAAGCTGGCTCAATTATTTTGCCAAGTCTGCTTGTCCCTAAGCCTGCAACATTCCCTCCACTCACCTACCCTTTTTTTTCGGGAACTGTCCGTCACCAAAGTTTGTCATACTCCACCACGTCTCCAACCATTCCACTCCACTTTGGCGCCGAAAATGGATCCTCCGTCGGGGCTCTCTCCGGATTTGGAACTCGATGGTTTCATGCTCGCACCGGTCAAAGAGCCTGCCCTAAGTGCTCTACAGCAGCCAGTTGAGGGCATCGATGCGATCGACGGTCTTGCCGGTTCATATAAGGCGGCTCTTGAAGGCCACGTCTACCACAACCTCTTGAACCTGCTCATCATTGCACTCAAGTTGAAGCATCTATGGAAGCGCAGAAGTGATCGCGAAAATTATGAAGGCTACATACAGGCGGTGAGTACATCGTGAGGCGTTGTTACACAATCTGTGTCTTCCCTTCACCATTGTAATTGAACCATGTTGATTGCCTGGATTTCCAGATAGTCAGGGACTGGGGCATCGGATCCGTTGGCAGCTCAAAATTCCTCTTGAGTATTCTGAAAAATGCCCGGAAAAAGTTTCTTGCTCAATTCGAGCAGGAACTGAAGGACTGGCGACATGAGGCTGGGATCCTTGATGCGAGAAGAGAGGAGCTGAATCATGCGGAAGATTCGCTCAAAGCGGAAGGAGATGAAGCAACGCTGGCACTGAGAAGACGAGTCGAGGAACTCCAAAATCGAACCCCCGAGCTGGAAGAGAACGTCCCGGACTTGAACAGTCCCTATCCGAGTACTAGCTTGGCTTAGTTGGTCGAGCAGCTCATCTCGCACGAAAAATGGTTGTCCTGGACAAAACCTTCCAATATTCATGGCCACACGGCGGCTGGCAACATAGCGGAATATTACAATACGATGAAGGATATAATGATCACCTCCAAGAAGCCGTGGGTCCCATTCTCCCTTCCACATAACCCTCTCGCCGAAGAGAAGATCCAGGCTATTCCCACGAAGGACGTTCGAGCTTGCGAAGATGCCCAAGACTGTGAGAAACTGGCGCAGAGTCTGGAAGACGAGATCAAGACGCGCGCAATTCTGGACAAACGACAGGGAGGAGGAGCCATATCCCAGAAAATTGATCGTAAGGACATCCGCCTCCAACTGGAGGGGATGAGCCTGGAATCCGGCTACGCCATCGCCGCAATGCTTGTCAGCGTCCGTCGCTCGCGACATATTCCACATATTACCATAGACAGCTTCGTCTGGGGCGAGTTGTGTGAAGAAGCCTGCAACATTCTCGTCTTCGGAAGAAGCCTTGGTCAAAGCGACTCATTCCAGGCTTTCCTCGAGAGGCTAGTAGCCTGGAGTCAGCGACTGCTAATGGTCCAAGAAGACGAAGCCCAAAAGGTGCGACTTGGGGAGGGGACGAAGGACTTCTCCATCCACGAGGTGTCGGACGCGGACATCGAAATCATTCTGGGTTAGGCAACCGACCCAGAGGCTGCCGAAGAGGGTAAGAAGTAAGGCCGAGGAAAGCAAGTCGGCCAAAAGAATTATCACGAGGCAGAAGAACTGAGATGGGTACAGAGTGGCGTGCCGAGGCGAGACGGAAAATATGCCGCGTGCTCTGATGGAGAGAGAATCCTTGGTCGTCCTACATGTTATGCCACTGGAGCATAGCCACTATCGTGACGGTGGCAGATGTCCGACTATGAGAGAGATATTGAGCTCCGGACGACAGGGAATATTAGTAGATACACGGCACTGAGAGACTGTGTATGAGGATACAAGCATCAAGGAATGCAGTCGTGTTAAACGTCTTTCTGCTCTAATCATAACAGTAAAAGAAGGACAAGCGCTGTTTATCCCGATGTCCCTCCTACCCACCACCAGTGAATACCCCCGGCTTTGATATCTTCCTATATTCCACTGGAAATTCAGCGTGCCATCTCCTTCAACGGCGGCGGCGGTTGCTGTCCAAAGAGCGCTTCTTCAAGCGGTATTCGATAGCTCGCTTACGAGCAGCCGGTGACTGAGTGAAGGCGGCGGAGCCGCCAAACGGGCCAGCCGCGGCTCCGTTGCGGACGCGTACGATACAGACGTTGTTCGCGCCGCCAACGGTACCCTCGCAAGTCATACCCGCCGGCATCTGCACAGTCAGGGGAAAGTCAGTGTTCGTAGCGAGAGACAGGCCCTGAAAGCCGAGGCCGGGGACGTCCTGAGTGACCTCGGCAGTTTCGAATGCGTCGGGGTCGGTTCCGCCGGACGTGCCGTCGACGGCGGCTTCCATCGGCCCGGCTCCGTCCTGGTTGATCTGGCGGAAGGTCATCGTGATCGAGCCGTCGTCGGCGCAGGTCGGCAGGCCGGCCGACGCGCCCTGGCCGGCAGACGCGGCGACGATGGTCTCCTCCGCGGTCTCCGTCTTCTCGCCTCCGCCGCCGAACAGGCCTGACAAGAACCCGCCGCCGAACTGGCGCCCGAAAATACCCTGGTTGCCGCTCTGGGCTCCCCGGAGCCCTTCCTGGTCGATGTTATCCTCGACGCCAACCGAGTCAGCGGGCCCGTCGTTCGTGGGAGCGGCCGCCCCGCTCATGAAGGTCCGGATCATGGTCTCGGCATCGATGGGACCGTTGCCCTGGGTCCGGCCCAGGGGCCCCACCTCGCCGCTCTCGATCTCGCGGTCTCGGATGATGGCGGTGTCGGCTTGAGAACCGCACCTGTTGCTAGAACAATCCCGGGGAGTTCCGTCGGCGACTACGATTTCAGTTAGCGTCAATGAGTCTTCTGCATGGGCCGGGGCGGTTGTGGCTCACTGCTAAGTCCAGGCATTTCGACGCCGTTGGCACCCTGGATGGACGTAACGACTCCATGAGAGGATACGCTAGCCAGGAGACCGGAGGCCGCGATGAGGAGAAAGTAGCGCATTTTTGGAAGGTTTGAAAGGGTGTGATTGGGATGTTTCTCGAAGATGGATTAATCAAGTGATAGTATAAATGCCACCTGGGCTATTATTAAGGCGAATGAAAGGCAAAGGAAGAACCTGTCAAAGGCGCGTTGTTGGTGGATGATGCTCTGGTGATGGCGAGTGGGATTATGCTTTTAGAGCGTGGTGTTTCTCGAGCTTTATATCTGCGATGCTCTTGGAAACCATCTCCCAGGTGATGGGCCGAACTACTCACCCCGTCATCGCTTCAGAGTCACTTGTGCTCATACTGGAAACTCCGTGCACGTTGTGTGTTTCGATTCTCAGGTCGGCCCCAACCCCCGAAACTCCAAACAATGATTCAAACAGACTAAGGCTGGCGGTCCAGCGAATCGCATCTGAGGCCGATCATCACCCTAGGCGCGGCCCGCACTTGGCGCCGGTTAGCTCGATGCTTGGCCCTCTTTTCAACGAACTGTTTCAAGACGAGCGGGGCCGGGGGGAAGACGTCTAGAGCTCGTAGAAAAAGGAAAGTCAAGATTCCGAGAGGCGAAGTGGTTACAGGTCAAAATAGCTTCAGATTTATCTCGTCGGCATTCTAGAAGATGAAACTTCGCTCGCAACCCAATCTCGTTTTGGCAATGTGCTGGAGTTAGGGGCAGTGGCGGGCGAGCCCATACCGTACTTCGTAGCTGATGAGCCCGTCCGATGGAATAATACAGCGCGAAGTGCAACAAGACAAGTAGTTCCTATGAACCCAGGAGTTTGTGCGACAATGTGAGTTCACCTCACTGGCCGTTCTACAGCGACAATCTCAGCCTTCACTTAAGGGGGCCTCGAGACACATCCGACGAAATAGGGGCAGAGTCTTGACACCAATTTCCCTTTTCTTAACAAGACAATATTTCCAAAATAGAGGGCGTAGGGAACGGAGAATGTGACTTAGGTAAGCGATGATGCGTTCATAACAGCAATTCCCATCCTGTTAATGTGTGCATCAAATAGGCGAGGTATCTCATAATGCCAAAGATATCAAGATCGAAATCTAGCGAACCAAAACAGCTGCGCCCCGACAAGCAACCTTACGTGAACCCCATAACTCCTTCGCGCCAGTGTCGGTATAGTTCAGGGGATTCTCTTTTGCGCGGAAGCGTAAGTTACTTAGCATTAGATATTGTCGATATCCAACGGGGCTCAGCCTTCTTCAACGCTTTCGTCATCTGAGCTGACTCTCCAGTCCTCCGGGTCTTCAGGGTTATTACCGGCAGCAAAGAGTTCTGGATATTTGACTCTCATTTCCGCCGCAATTCGGCGCAAGTACTCCTGGCGTTCGGGAGTGCCGTCGGGTGGTCCCAGTGCCATGAGGACTTCGATCTCGGCATCCATCTGACGTCTCCGGGCCTGTCTCGTCCTAGCAGCAGCAGCTGCGCTAGATTCCGCCGCGTTGGTTCCGGGGGCTGCAGCGCCGGCGGCCCCTCCTTGCGTGCCCGCATTGCCACCGTTTCTTCCCGCCTGGGCCTGGGCTGCCTCCCGTTGCCGTATAACCTCCTGGGCTCTCCTTCTGGCCCTCCTATTTTCCGCTTCCTGCCGCAGCTTCTCTTCATTCTCCCTGTCTTCTTCCCACATGCGCCTGAAAAGCGCCTGGTGTTTATTGATGTCGACCATGACCCTGCGCAGGGAATTGATCGCTGCTACTAGGAACAGGCTGACTATTACGGCTGAGACCATCGACGTCCACCATAGGAGGCCACGGGTGTTCTCCTTGATGCCTAAAAGCTACGGCACGTATGTTAGAGGGAGTGTGAAAATGTATGTAGAGTGATGGTGTCTTACCGCGCTTTGGACCTCCACCGCCCAGCTCGTGACCTGCTGAGCTGCAGCGCCGAGTTGTTGTTCCAGCTCGTTGGAATGTCTAGGGATTACTCGGTTGTCGAAGAGGGCCATTTCTGCTGACTTGGTCAGACCTCTGGTTGGATGGCGACGGTGTGATTAGATGGTTATGGTGGCGCAACCTGGTGCAATGCCCAACAATTTATTGAAACACTTCAGGTCCAAACTTGCAACTTGCACTCTCAATATCATAAACTGGTCCTGTATACAATACAAAGAGGGTAGCGGATGGCCATTGATGTTTTCGTTATGTCTTCTTTGGATTGGAATGCTGTGGAGTCCAAGGACAAAGGGCATTACCCCCCAACTGGCTGAACCAGAACTCATGACTGTTCCCGGTTGCCGCGACCCAGACCAAACACCGAGACATCGTTCCCTGGGCGTGATCGCGTCCCCTGACTAGCAGCGTCTGGTTTGCTGAGCGTGGCTTATAACTATGAGCTGCGAATCTGGTCGACTGCGCTGTGCAAGAAAGGTACCAGTAAGACATGCTAGGCTTCAATACAAGAGAACCGGGGCAACAGTAAGGTAATACGACTATTCTTACGTAAACCTCTTGTTCGATGGCCTTTAGTTAGCAAGTACACTGGATTGCTGTTGGATGTCGCCGCAAGAGTTTCCTTTTGCAAGCTTAGAGTACGTGAGATATTTTGATAGTCTACGACATGCATCCATAATAAAGCAGTCCACATCAACCCCCGCGCAAAGGCCCGGGACGCCAGCGACTCTCGTTATCATAACCGCCCCAGCGCTCCTCATTGTCATGGCGCCGCCTGCGTCCCCCTCTATCATTGCCTGGTCCGCGGTACTCCCCTCTACCACGGCCTCGTCCGCGATATTCTCCCCTATCAAGGCCCCATCCGCGACATTCTCTGTCATGACCTCCTCGCCTGTGATCCTGTTGGTCATGCCCTCGCCTGCGATTGTCGGCCTCCTCTTGTAGAGGTACATATTCCACATTGTAGAAACCGGGGTCGCAGTCATGGCGCACGTGGAGATGATGCGGGTTGGCAGTGTTCCGGACGTCGCGGTGGATGCAGTCGACGCCGACGACCTTGCAGTTCCCCTGGTCGATCTCCATAGGGTCCCAAATGCCCCTCTGTTCCAGCGCCTTCCTCGTCTCGCGCTCGACCAGCTCTTGGAAGCTAGAAATCATCACCCCGTTAGCTAATGCTATTGCACCTCCCTCACGGCCGTGAGGGGAGGTGGGAACCCGGGCGCTCACGTCACCCGAAGTCGGCAACGCTAAGGATGATCCACACCTTCACGAGAGTGGAAGGGGGAACGAGACGTAAGGTGGCCTGGGAATAACTACTTACGGCGAATGTTGTAGTGCAGCAAACTTTCTAAGCCATGCTGTATTATCACTACCTTCTGGCGATGGGGGTGTTCTGCGATTCCAATACACTGGCTCTTCATCGACGCTCATGCGGTCATCGTCGTCGTAGCCGTCCTCGGGCCCATCCGCGTGCATAGAGATGCCCGTCATCGCCAGCACCTGGTCGCGCTCGCTGAGGGCGGGGCTGCTGCCGGCCTTCTGGCGGGCCATCGCATCGCCCATGATGGCGTCGACGTTATACTGGATGAGCGCGCATAGTTCGGCCTCGGTGGGCGCGTCCCATTTCGTCCCGCCGAGGAGGTTCGCGAGGGGGTCCACGATGGCGGAGCCGTCCGATAGGGTCTTGCGCATCTCCTCCAGCTTCAACCGCTTCCTTCGGGCCCTCTCTTTCTCGTACCCGATCCATATGGCGATGGTCGTAAGGGCCGCTGCGGTTTCTCGGGTGGCGTAGGTGGTGATCTACATACTCGTCAGGACAAGATTCTTTGCTCATAATCATGGGCGCTCTTACAAAATGTAAATACCAAGCCCATAATCGGGCAAAGGCCCCGAGGGTGATCATCAGTATGTGCTTGTTTCTTGAAGTTGTCTTGCTAATGCCGGAGTTCTTGAGACTCGGTTTGGTTTGGAAGAAACGTTGTACAATTCCCCTTTCATCACCCAGGGCCCCTATTGAGCACTTAGACAGACCGACTCATAGGGGTTCCCGTGAACAGCGTTGGACGGATCCGGGCATGGGAACCTGTGTCTTTGTGTAAAAAGCCCAAACCCCCACAAGAGTGTTAGCAGACACTCTATAAAGAATGAACACAATTGTCTCACATTTCACATCACTAGCCATGATTCGCTCGTGCGAAAAGAAATGCCTTTGCAGGCAAGTCATGAAAGGTACAGTCAGTCACCAGTGCCAAAAAGCTATTGACAAGTATAAAATAAATGCATCAGGAAATAGGCGCCAGCACGTTAGGGTAGCCGCTGAATAGAACGGACCTCGAAGGAGTGTGCGGATAGCGCTCGAATGCCTATCGACCCCCGACTTTCCTGCTTCAACGCGTGGGAAAATGCAAAATGTGGACACGCGAGTTCACCATAGATACGAAGCAAGAAGGCATCGATACGCCAGAACCACCCATGGCCGAGTTACTAGAGTCTCGGATATTTACCGCATTCGGTCAGCCCCCTCCCAACCCCTTTCCAACAAAATCTCGTCAGCCCCTCTTTGTGTGAACCGCAAAACGAGAGAAAGAAAGTCTCAACTTGCATTATGCATTCACGACTACAGCGCAGTGGACGGATATTATATTCCTCAGCGACCATCTCCCTGTGAGACACGTCAGCAGATCGGGAACCATCGCCCATCACCCACTCAGCCGACCAGCAGACAGTCACCTAGGGAGTTATCCAACCCGTCCCTCCCTGACCAAGCGACGATGGACCAAGCAAGCAGCCATAAATGCATCGGACTCATCCCGGCGGTGGTAGATTCCGCGCGCGGCGCGCTCGCCCAGGTCAGTTTGGTTCGGCGCACAGCGACTTAGTCACGTAAAGACCTAAGCTGACGTGCAAGTGCACGGAATTGCAGGTCGCGAGCGCCTTCGCCGGCGTCGACCACTTCCTGATCCTCGTGGTGTTCGCGGTGCTGCTGTACGTGGGCCTCGTGGTGGAGATGCTGCGGACGGTGAGGAATACGGGCGAGACGGAGGGGGTGGACGAGATGGACGAGACTGCGCTCCTGAAGGCGGCGCTGGGGAGGAGGCGGAGGTTGGACTGTATTGTGTGAGAGATCGGTTCGGATCCAAGAGCGATTGTCAGCGGTGCGGATATAAGAAATTTCCCAGTCTTTAAGACTCAAGAAGACGGGCATTGTGATGTCAGGAGCATGGTTACAGGTGTCTCTGGGGGTTGGACTTGGGGAAAGAGGTTTATATCTGTTTGTCCATCCCAGTAAAGCATTGCAGGTTCTCATCACTACCAAGCATCTATAACCTCACCGACCACGAGACACCCGTGCTTCGCCTCGACTCACAGAATCCAGCACCATGCCGGCCTGCTAGGGTTGAACAGGGCCACAGTCAAACTCGATCTATCAACACGAAAACAAGTATTGACCGTTTTCGCTCGAAGTATCCGTTTCAAGTGCCGCATGCGCAAGGCATGATCACCGGTAATCGGGTGCCCTCTTGCGGCGCACCAAGACCTGCGCCAGTCGGCTCCGCGAAGGCGATAGCCAGCCACTTCCAACACCAAGCACCAAGCCGCCTGGCGCGTCCTGGATAGGAGTCTTACCATATCACATATACCAGACTCACTACACTACACAAAGCGCAGACTTACGTCTAGGCGAGAGTCCTGGTGGAATATGGATTCATATGACCTAACTCGCTGCCACGGTAAATTCTGAAGGGCCGGGATCCTATGCAACACCTTACCTCTCGACTCCGTAGACAGCATAACAAACTTTCACGCCATAGAACTAAACAGCGGCCAAGCAAGCCCAAGAGCATCCCAAACTCACCCGACACAGCATCTAAGGGTCATTTGATTTTAACCATATTTTGTTTTGAAAAACCAACGCTGTTAAATTTATGTATCCCATATACACCCACCCAGCTAGCCCCATCGGCAACAAATGCCTCGTCCGATACGGCAAAGGCAAATAAAAGGCTGCTATGCACAGATAAATGGATAATATCCTAGTAGTATACAGAGAGAGCCAGCCGCCCCAGGAGGCATTCCGTCTACTCAGCCCCCCCGACCGCGGCCCGTCTCTCGAATGCTAGCGCTATTACGTTTACGCTGCGAGAGTAGTAGTGTGCCCCCATATCCCTCCAGATAACGCTGTACTGTACAACCCAGGCGAACGCTAGATATCCGGATGCTAGCATACGGTAGCTCTCACGGTGGGGTGCCTCATCCGTGGACTCCGCCGCCCGTCCTCGTTCTCGGCGGCCGCCGCCACGGCCGCAGCACAATTGCGATCAGCAACGTAAGCGTCGTCGCTACTAGTGGGGGGTCGGGGATATTTTCGAGGTCGGCCCCGACCCCGCTTCACCGGGGCCTGTGTCTGCGGTGGCGTCAATGTCACCGTCTCCACAGACTCCGCTACCGTCTCGGTACTGCTGGTAGTGATGGTCGTTACGGGCACAGCAGCAACCGCAGGTGTAGTGGGGCGCGGTTTCGCCGAGGGCAACTTCCGTCCCCGGATTCTAAGCTCATCCTCGGGGTCTAGGAAGCGGTGTATCGTCCGGTGATCCAGTACTCGTTCCTCCTTGTCGTTGGGTCCTTCCTTCTCCGTCTTCGGCCATTGATACCCGTAGAGCTTAGAGTGGCGCTCGCATCTCGGACATGCACTGCGCGTGTAGTAAGCGTTCTGTTGAACGAAGGCCTCACTGCAGATCGTGCAGTGAACCCATGCCATGTCGGGCTCCGAGAGGAGCACGGGCGTAAGCGTATAGTCTCCCGGGACACGGGTACGCTGGGATGGCATGGTTTTTGGGGCTGAACGTTCCTGCGGCTTTTCTTCTCGAGTACGAGTGCGGCCTCGATCAGGAGTGCTGGATTCATCTGCTGCATTAGGCGACGCCATCATGGTGGCGGTCGGGATAAGATCTTCTGCGGCATTAGCGACTGGGGTGGCCGGCGGCGGCAAAGTAATTGGTTCAACAATATTTATGCTATCCTTTCGATCGGGAGTGGTCATCTCCTCGGCGGCTTTGGTGGGCTTTGGTGTAGATTCAATTGTGGGTAGCGGTACAGCCGTGATACTGTCCTGGTCCTGGACCATCGACGGGTTCGGAGCTACCTCCAAAATTGAAGAGGTCCCCGAATCTTCCTGCTTCAGAGACAATGCTTGAAGTTTCTCCGGGGAGGGCTCTGGTGATTGTAGAGCCGGCTCCTTGCCGTCGCTCTCAGGTGTCGTGACATCGGTCATGACCATATCTCCGCTTCCCGACTCTGACGCAGATCGCCCGCTAACCGAATCTTCATCGCTGCTCCGTCTGGATAGCGTCTCTGGGGCGGTATGTGACTGGACCTCGTACTGAAGTGTCTTCTGCCTCTTGGCTGGGGTAACAGGCGGCGTTGTAAGTGACTCGAATTCCCGCTTTCTCTTCTCTCGCAGCAGGCTTTCCGGACCTGGCGATCCGGCCAGGGAACCACGCCTTGAGTCTACCTTGGACGTCTTAGACCTCGACTTCGGAACTCTGGGTCGGATGTCAGGAGTGACCGAAGGTGTCCGCGAAGCTGATGCGGCACTATCGTCTCGCCTTCTTCGGCGTAACGAATAGCCTTCCGTTGCTGCCTCTTCGATGCTCTTCTTCACCACAACGCTACCGCCCGCCTGCGCCCACCCATTAACCAAGTTGTCCTCGCACGTCTTGCAGAGGCACTCGCAATTGTCCTCGCCGAAGTAGCTCTCCCCGTATGTAACGGTAATCTCGTCGCCTATGTCGATGTTCTTCGTCGCAATGATCTCGATGCCTGCCTGACCAGTAATCATCAGGCGAGCATTTGCGCCACAGTCGTGGTTCGCGAATCGGGCAGGCCCCATGAAGAGGCTGGCGCACTTGTTCCTCGAGCTAACGACAATGCTGAAATCCTTCTTCCGAGCCGACAGTGCTTCCTCCTCCTTAGGCGAGATGAGCACCTGAATGCCAGAGAGGTACTTGACCGGCTGTCCCCTCTTGATGAACTTGCGCGCCGTCACACGGGCTTCGTGAGAGACGATGGTGTACCTGTTCGTCGAGCTGACTTCGAAGGGGCAATCGGGCAGGTAGATCTGCATGTAGCGATGCAAATGGCGGCGGAAGTCGTCCTTCTCCTTGGTGGTCTTGAGACCTTGGTAAAACTTGCGTAGCCCATCTGTCGCAAGCAACTTGGTCTCGGCGACTTCTAGGTTCGGTTCCACGATCAGATGCGATTGGATAATCTTTGTGATTTCTTCTTCTTTGATGCCCCGCGATGGGTGGTATGAGGGCCGATTCTTCGGTATTGTGGTCCAGTAGAACGCCTAAGAATGTATCAATCGTGACTGTTCTTCGCGGCGCAAATGGTCTGCAGCCAAGTCCTATAGGCAGTTTTACTCACGTGGTCAACCAGCGCATCAGTTAGTATGTCATCATATGTTGACAGTTGGGCCAATGTCAAAGGCTGCCTCTTCAAAGGTAACGTGGGCTTTGGCGACATTTTCGCAATTCGACCCAGGGGGGGAATATAAAAAGGAGGAACGAGAGGAACCTGACGTTTTCTGGTGGTTTGAAGGAGTGTCTTCGAAGTACGTTCCACTCGCCGTTAAGGAGTGTAGCAGAAGAGTATGGGATATTTGTTATTCGAAGAATTCCTTACTCTGCAACCCAGGTGAAGTCTGGGCTAAAGACAGAATGCAAGGCGTGAGATTGGGGTAGTAGTGATGACGTTGGTGGTCCCGAAAATGTGTATCTGAAAATAAAGAACTTCCAAATTGGGCCCCTTGCTTCTATTTATGTATATCCGGTCGATGGCTTGGAAGTGGCTTGCTGTCAGGAGATGCCCCCGGTCCAAGTTCGTGCGAAGAAAGTTTTACTCTGCCGTCATAGATGGGACCGGACAGACAGAAGGTGAGGATGAGATGAGGAGACGTGAGAATCGGGAAAAAAGGGGGGACGGAGGAGAGGTCAGAGATGGGAGGAGTAGTAGGGGTGGATGATGATCCGCGGTCACCATAACTCTCATCAGGAAGCCATTTTCATTAGATAGGTAGATTTGAACACGATTGAGTAATTTATAGATAGCAGGGCGGACAAGGCGGGAAAATATGAAGATAATACAGCTAGAATTTTCCGGTGTTTTAATCAAATAGAGTTTGGAAGGGGGAGAGGTTAGTTTGAAGTGAGCGAATCTTAATCCCCCATATCGACGGTTATTCCACGAGAGTTCGGGTTGTTGGTTTTCCTCACAATTGACGGCCCCAAAAAGCGGGTGGCAGGACAACCAAATGCAATGGCTCCATCCATGTTGGCGCTATCGGATATCGATAGACTGCCCTGATTGACGATCGTTGCATGGGTATTGAAAGCTGAAATGATTCCGGAAAAAGGGAGCAGGGGAGGCCCCCCCTAAGCGATTTCTGGCAATCTGGCGCAAGGGCTTTCATCGTTCAATGACGGCATAAGAGCAAGGCCTGCCATGGTACCTGAATAGTGTAACTTAGTACGCTAGGGCCACCCGCAAGTGCCGCCATAAATTAATTAGCCGTCTTCAGGGGGGCGGCGACGATCCTCCGGGCTTTCAGTTGCCAATCGGCGGAAGCATTGGTGTCGGGGGTCTTGGCAGCTCAGCCTCGGGCTTTGGCCTTAAAATACACAGCCTCACTTACATACGCAGACGCTGTCTCTCATCTGCAGGCCACCAAAATTTTGATACGGGTCTCCACCCTCCAGGGCAGAGCAGAGCCTCAGCATATTGCTGGACCTCAGCGTAACCTGCGTGTAATACTCAGCCCACCATGATCCAATTAAAGGTACGATGAGAGATAGTCGGAAACCCCGTGCGGGGAGAATCTAGTGGCGCTAATAGAAGGGCTTTTGCTTCCGGCTTTAGTCGATGCTGAACTGCATCGACAACTCGGGGGCCGCCATTGTCGAATGCGCGCTCGTTGTCGGCCAGAAGAGACATGCAACCATTGGTTCGTCCGTCCTGTCTACATATCTCTTCCCAACCCATCCGTCCCTCCATCGAGCCCTCCTCTCCAACCATGCGACCCTACCCGTGCCCTTCGCCCAATGGGAACGAACGAAATGAGAATGAAAACGCATACCTAATCTAACCCCCCAAAAACCAGGCGACAGGATCGTAGCTATCGTGCAAAAACAGCGGGGCGCGAGCGACGCGGGGATGGGCGCGGCATCGTCGGCGGCGAACAAGGTGAAGCGGGGCGATATCCGGCACGCGATCGTGGTGCGGACGCGGAAGAAGGTGCAGCGCCCCGACGGCAGCGTCGTGCGGTTCGACGACAACGCCTGCGTGCTCATCAACAAGTCGGGCGACCCCGTAGGCACGCGCGTCAACGGCGTCGTCGGCGCCGAGCTGCGCCGCAAGGGCTGGAGCAAGATCCTCAGCATGGCGCCCATGCACGCCTAAGTTAAGCCGAAGATGAGTCAGACCCGGAACCGGAAGAAGAAAAAGGCCACGGACGACGCAGGAAAGAGAGGGGAAAGGAACGGATAGAAATGAGACCGGAACGGGATGGAACAAGAAGAACCGAACGCCGGGCAGCGAGGGGAGGGTGTTGTCGGTCAGATGGGAAAGAGAGGGAATGGAGGAGGGCTTCCTGTGCTGCGTTAACATTTCCGGAAGGGAGACCCTCGGGTCGGGATTCGTCTTCAGATACGTCCATCGGCAGAGGCGGAATGACAGTTTCCGTGTAGGATATGGATGACTAGGAAGCACGAAGATGCCGGGGGACGTTTGTATCACACACATTCAGCAAGCATCTGGTCGGCGTTGAGACCCAGGATGCCGGCGTTCTGACCAAGGGCCTGTACATAACCCCACCAAGAGTTCAGAACTTTACCCGACATCCAAAATACAAGTTCACGAAGTATCCAAAGTCCCTAACAACCTGGATTCGGCTTCTCACGATAAGATCCCTAGGAGCCTTGATAGAATCGTAAGGCGAATGTCTCGCCGAACTCTCGAAGTTTCGTACGCGCGATAGCTTGGGACATGTAGGACAGGACTATGGGATGACAATGTTGTAGCGGCGTAGTTTGGCTATTTCGAGCCAACTACATCCGCCCTATCCTCCCAATAGCATAAAAGATCTGATCGCGCCCAGCCTCCGAAGGCACACCGCGCATAAATCTTCCTATAAGTCCTGGTATCATAATCCCCCTGTATCAAGAGAAGATACCCTATTCTCCCATCCCCACCGATCGATCTCTCCTTATTCTTGAAATATGTGGCCACACTCGCAACATACATAAAAGAGTTTCTGTCCATGACATTAGCCGCCTATCCCATTCGATCATATGCGAGAGTTCGAGGCAACGCAGCTCGAGGTAGCGACTCACCATTCCAGTTTCTGCGCTTCTCTGCTGAGATTGGAAGAAGACGGCCTCCGCATGGTTGCATACCGGGCAGCTCTTGTTCGCCCGCGGGAGCTAAATGTCGAAGAAGTTCAACGTCAGCACAGGTTCAGCAGACGAGAGTAGATACAATACGTGCTCCCCAAAGCTGGGTGCCCTGTGCTGGGAAAGAGGAACTGAGCCGCCCGACGCTTCTAGCCTAGCTGTCTGTCTGACAGTGTAATCGGCGCCAAGGAATAGCGTGATGCCTGCATTTACACTACTATATGGTTCTGCCGATAATCGAACAACGACCGATTAGAGTAGACCATCTCAGGGAATTTTCTGCTCCCCCAAGTGACATGAAGTCAACGTAGCAGGGTCAGGTAATCCCTGAGAACCCGTTGGAGTTCTGTCTCCGGTGCAACGGGGTAATGGACGTTAAGACATCTCATAGTTGTACTCCTCTTGGTCGACTCCAAGCGCTTCCGGTGGATCGGCATCAGGATTGGCAGCGATCTCCATGGACAGATATTGGGCGATGCCATCCTGCGAGAGATGTGCCATGCTGCATCCATTGCAGGAAGCAAACCTGGCATCCCATGCGTCTCTCCCATCTGCATCCATGGCTTGCCAATAGCTCGCCTGTCGAATGTAATCTAGGGATTTGGAAGCAGCAAAGTCCGGATGAAGAGCGATATAGTTGTTGTAATCCTCAACCGATGCAGGGTCCTCGCACCGGTCGCAGTGGAGCAGGGTGACACCGCACCTCAGGCAGACAGCTAGGCTACGCTCGGCAGTGTCGGGTGGGTCTGGGGCCTCCGAGGAAGGATTACAAGAAAGATGAGTACGAACCGTAGGGTCCGATCCAACGTCCTGGGTGACACCAGCAGTCTCGCCGGCAGCGTTGTTTGCTACATAGCGGAAAACACAGGTAGAGGTCGCATCGTCACTGAACTGGCACGTGCGGCAGGTGAACTTGAGTTGGTGCGTATCCTCGTCTTCCTTGGGGTAGAGCATGTTGGCGCATTCCGAACAGAAGCGGAAAGTAATCTGCTCGAGGTTTTTCTTAGAGTCCCCGCCATCGGCAGTTGTTGAGTCGGCGGCGGGTGATGCCATGACGAGATCCCTATGTGGTACTAGGGATGACAAGCTGAAGTGGTTTTGGGCGAACGTCCCAGATGGATACAGCCACTACACGTAACAGAGCTGATAAGTTTCGGTGGAGTATCTGCTCAACAAAGCCTGCGGTCTTTGCTGCACTATTGCCCTGCAGAATCGCTGTAGTACTTTGATAAATGCGAGGCGACGATGATTGGGATTAAAGATAGGCTGATGGAGAGTTAGTTTGTTTTAGGAATGCCGGAATCTTTAGGATAACTGACCCTGAAGTGTGGGCGAGTAGTGTGTTATTGGTGGCGAAGGAAGTTAGAAAAAGAAGGGAGGTCAAAATTCTTGATTGCTGAGACAGCTACAGGTTCAGCTTCCGTGCTCTACTAAAACACCCACTTGTATCATTGAAGAGCAGCAGGATTGGATGATTCGAAGTCGCGGTAGCCATCGTTAGCAATATTATTAGTGGACATTGCCACTGCATGAGCACGGGTCGGAATTAGGTCCGGATAAAAGGTTCCACCTAAAGTACTCTGTACACTGGGGAGTGGCTTGACTATGTGGTGGCTTGGTCATCTGCATCCGGCTCGACGGGTCAACCAGGGGATACCCCCACCGTATCCACATCAGTACGAAGAACCTTCTGTGTACTTCTGATTGAAGTTGAACCACCTAAATGGCTATCTCTTTGAAACTTACCTCCATTGGTCTTCCTACGGCGCACGAGTTTTACTAAGCAAAGTTCTGAATAACTATTTGGTAACATTAAATTTCGCTGGATCAAATAGTCATTACTTGAAGAAGAGCCAACCCATTACCCACAGAATACGAACTTTATACGCGGTTCCATATTCGGGATGACCAAAGTGTCCCCCTTATACATTGCATGTGTTTATGGAATCTCTACGAGCTGGATACACCGTGCGTATATCCCATGCTGCCTTCCTATCTCATGGAGGTCCTCGTATATGCTACGTACGTAGCATAAGTACCGATATGTGGCATAAGTGATAGCTTGCCTGGGCCAACTACTGTAGTCCACCCACCCACCCCGCGTTTCAAGGCTGTGCCCCGCTTCAACCTGGTAAACCTCGTGATCTGTTCCTGGGACAACCTCTGCCACCTGAGAGCTTATTATAGCCTACCCGAGTAATATGACGCGCAATTCCAATTCCCTCTTTGCTACAGTGGTTTATTAGCGGTAGATTACTGCAGGATCGTTCAGCCTTAGACATCATCAACGCCATTGAACTCAATTCCATCACTCGTCATCCCATTCTCTTGTTGCACCACGTAACATCATAATCTCCACGCAAACTTCTCTACCTCCAGTTGTAAACAATACCAAGCTATCACTAGTCAGAAGCAGCCTCCATAGAGCAACAAGCACCATGGTAAGCTTAAGATCGGCGATAAGTTGCAATTGAATCTCTTCACACACTTTTCGACTGAGGGAGAGCCTTTGAAACGGCAGTCAGAGCTAACAGTGGCCCCGCCACAGGACGAGACTGGTCTCCCGGCAGGCTGGGAGGTGCGCCACAGCAACTCCAAGAACCTACCGTACTACTTCAACGCCGTTGAAAAGATCTCGCGTTGGGAGCCGCCGACGGGGACTGATACGGAAAAACTCAAGAAGTACATGGCGCAGCACCACTCGGGTTCGGGATCGATCGGCGGTACGGCGGGGCAACCCCAGCAACAGCAGGGGGCCCCCGAGGGCAAGATCCGCGCGGCGCACCTGCTCGTCAAACACCGCGAGAGCCGGCGCCCCGCGAGCTGGCGCGAGTCGGAGATCACGCGCACCAAGGACGAGGCGGCGGCCATCATCCGCGCCCACGAGCAGAGGATCCGCGCCGGCGAGGTCACGCTCGGCGAGCTCGCCACCACCGAGAGCGACTGCAGCTCCGCCCGCAAGCGCGGCGACCTCGGCTACTTCGGCAAGGGCGACATGCAGAAGGAGTTCGAGGACGCCGCCTTCGCGCTCCAGCCCGGCCAGATGAGCGGCGTGGTCGAGACGGCGAGCGGGCTACACTTGATCGAGAGGTTGGAATAGGATAGGTCGCACACACGTATGGTCTAGTAAGGGGTGACTTAGCACCAAAAAGAAAATCGGTTCGGGGGCATGCAAGGGGGGGGAAACGTCATGCCAGGCATCTATCTGCGTGTAGCTAGGAACCGGTCGATGTCATTCAGATCTTTGCATTAGACGTAGCATCTCAGCTTTCGACAGAGGTCGGTCAGAGAAGAACCAACCCTGAATTAAAAGGCATTACTGGGACAGTCCTGACAAACTAGCAAGCTTTACATTATTCGCCTAACAAATATAGCAAGCTAGTCATGATTTATAGATAGTATGCCTCGCTAACTACGGTCCCCTAACTCCATCTCGATCAATGCGCTGAATTTGGGCCAAGCGAGGGCAGAGTTATGAACAATGCGGCCCTCCAACTCGTATGGATCATCGTCGACATCCCCACATTTATATCGGCAAACTAAGTAGGGTATCGTTTTCCTACGATGTTTGCTCTGCATGCTTTCGTACGTTCGTGTTCATGTACTCAAGACTACGAACCATATGTTAACATCTAGAGAAAAGATAGTCAGGGCTACTTCAGAATCGATTCGGTACCACCAGCGCCGGTCGCCCCTCTGCTTAGCGCCGGTCGCAAGCAAACCACTGAGGGTCAGTCAGAAAGCCACATATGCATTATTAATCGCAGCGTTAGCCATCCATCCCATCCGGTTCACCACCGATCCCCTCTTGTACCTAGGTAGTGTGAGAAGAAGCGCTCCTCAGCGACGGTCATATGAGGTCTGTAGCAAACGTACCGGAATTTCCTATTCCCCTAACGTTCCCTTGCCTCCTGAACCCACCACGCGGGGGCGTGTGGCGCACGCGGTAGAACCGAGATGAAGAGTCAGACGTCATATGTATATCGATCTTGCCTTTCGATCCAGGTATGCCTTGCACGTCAAACCGCGGCGGATCATATCCGGTGGTCATCTGGTAGAGTCAAATCCAGAATTCATGTGGCGGGGTAGGCAGTAATAAGAAGTCGGCGCCCGTGTCCGGGGAATAGACTCACTCCCCCGCGAGTAACGGCGGAATCAAATACATCCATGTCACGATATACATAGCCATACATCTACACTACACTTTGGGGAGGGGCCATTGAAGACCTGGTCTCCCTATGGACACTCGTTCAGCGAAGAATTCTCGGCCACTAAGAGACTTGAACAATATTTCATCGCTCAGGGTGTCCCAGCTAGAACAGCCGGCTGCCCGAATTACCCAGGCTGGCAACATAACTACTGCGCTATTGGATGCGGATGGGCGATGAGAGGATTGGATCGTGTACGGACTTCTCCCGTCTATCGCCGGTGGAGAAGGACCGTAACACTATCGTTATCGCTTGTGAAACCTGAGCGGACCCGGTGCCCGTGCCTGGTTATGCGAGATCATGTACGTCACCAGACGCAATCGTACGGGATCAAATCTGGAATTTCGGTATCCTGTCGCGAATTGGGGCGGTCCCGGGCGTTGGGCTGAAGCTCATGTGGGATCAGCTGACACTTGGTGGGCATACATGGGCGACTGGTGAGATGAACACACAACACAGGCATTTGAACGTCGCACAAAGCACATATAGGAGCCGCCTATGATTGCGGTTGTGGTAACACTCAACGCGTTTCATAATCCTGTCTTCATTAAACCACACCATGTGCCATGCGGGACTGACCCTTGAGTGTCTAGTTCCATCTACCCTGTCTGCTAACATGTGCTTCGTGGCTAGTCGTTAAGGAAGAAGAAAAAGCCTGTACTCTTCTCCTGCAATCAAATCGTCATCAATAATCATCATCGTTTCTCGTCATTCGTAAAAAAGACCATCATCTAGATGCGAGAAATACCAGAAGATCGGATACACCGGGTAGGACCGTAAGGGCGACCGTCATTCCGCCGAAGATGGTCATCGAGAGCGCCGAATACGCGATGGCCTTCGAGTCTCGCTCGATCAGATGGGCCGTCCCCATCGCGGCTGCGTTGATCCCCACCGTTACACCGGCGGCCACGATCTTGGTTTCCTCCCCGCTCCTATCGTCCTCCCCGGAGCGGCCCCGGGGATCCTTCTCTGTATCACTACCGCTTCCGCTACGCAGTTGCTTTCGGACCTTCCGATCATTGATCCGGAGGATCTTGAATAGGTAGTCGCCAGACATCTGGAACAGCATGCCGCTGAAGATGCATAACGCGCTCATCAGTGTCATGCTTCCATTGACCTTTTGCATTGTAGGTACGCCTAGGGCAATTGTGACGGACTTGGCAGCGAATGATAGAGCCTCGTCATTCTCCAGGCCTATTCTTCGAGCGATGGCGACATTGACGAAGATGCTTGTGGTCGCGGTAATTGCACATGTTGACACGATGGAACAGAAGCTGCTTGTGAGTTCGTGGCGATATTCAAACATCTTCATTCCCAGACAGAGGATCCCCGCATCCAGAATCAGGCATGAAAGGTCTCCTGCCCCAATGTGGGCTCTTGGGTTGTGATCCCGAGCGATGTGGATGACTGCCTCAGCGAAAGTCCTGTGCCTGCGAAAGTTTGTAACAACTTGGTCAATGGCAGTCTTTGCGAAGAAGGACTTGATCCAGAAATAGACCGTGCCGAATCCCGATGTAAGTAGAACTGGGTTGGCAAAGATGGTAAGAGCCAACCGAAGCCGGGGAAATCGTAATAGGCCGCTCGAAGCTTTCAACGACCTTAGCAATTGAAGTGAGCATGTCCAGACGAGGGTGAAATACATAGCGTCGAATGGCATCTCCATCCCGGTGGCCAAGTATACTGGCAGCCCGATTGTCAGGAGTAAGAAGCTGCATAGCCATATTGGTAACGTCCGGACGAATGAATCCGCGGGTTTGTGGGCCGGTAAACCTGTCAAGACTTCGACAGACGCCGACGACTCACGGCGACCAAAAATCCTGCCAAGTTGGGATAGCTTCAAAATCCGCTTGGGGGATCTCTGCGTCGACGGCGCTGGGCAGGTTTCACGGATGTATGGCCAGGGTTTATGACGAGAATGCTCAGGATCGTAAGGCCCCTTTTCCATGCCTCTATACCGCTGTTCAAATTTGAATATGCCAGAGGCAATCAAGAAAGTAGCGAGATATGTCAACAGGGTAATAATGGCTGCAGAAGTCAGTTACATCCGTGTGCATTCAGGGCCTGCCTGCGTTTATTTACCAAAAGCACCAGCAATCCTCGGCACATCAACAGCCTTGGAGATATGGTCTCGGTTGAGCATGACAAACGGTGTAACGAAACCAAGAGACATATGCCGTCCAAGAAAGTCAGTTGGGCCCTGCAAATGTGCCATATAAAATCGCGCAACACCCCCATGGATGTGATTGCCAATAGCCATGGAGACAAAAACGAAAACCATGACAAGAACTGACGCCGGCATATCGATATTACATTTGTCCAAAGCAATCTGGACGGGAAGGGCAATAGTTTGGTTGAGCACAATGGCCAGCAATCCAATTCCAAAGTCTCTGTATCGCTTAGATGTTGCCGGCGCCTGGGCACTCTTGCAAAGCTGTTGGACGAAGCCCTTCATGTTCAATCAGTCTTGTAACACAAACACACTACGAGGACGAGAGACATGCAGAGTTCGGATAATGAAGGGAAATTGATGTCTTGAAGCAAAACCGGACCGAGAAAATATGGATGGGGCTACGAAAGATATAGGTACAGACCGGATCTGTTTGTTGATAAGCAGAGACGACTCACATAAAGGGGCGGTAGATCTGGACCACGAAAGCGACCATCTAGAGCCGGTGCCTCGGACGAACGAATATCGAAGCCCCCTTCTGTATAAACTTGATACTGGTCGAGGATTTCGGGACGACACCCGAAGACATTGGCCAATGGAGCGTGAAGAGAAGGTAACTGGAACAAAAGATATTTTGATTCTCATGACGCCTCAAAGATCTGGTCCAGAGAAGTTAGCAACGAGAGGTAGCTCGTTAGGTAACACGGCCCACGATAATGAGAGTGGTAAGCTACATAGTACAAACACACTATAGCCAAACACAACAGTTCCTTTCCTAATTTGGATTTCCCATATGGGGTCATCGTCTCTCCGGATCGCGGTACAATCGGCTGTTGTCACTCCTAATATCGTGACGGGAATCCCAAACGGACGCGGCCCCACGGGCCAGCGCAGCACACATAGGCTAGTAGTGCAAACGCATGGCCGGTGTCCAACGGCCTCATTGGAGCGCCTCACGTCCCGATCTATAATATATCGGATGCAGGTAAGTTCGATCAGATCGTAATGTTACAACACACCTGCCGGTGAGTAAAGGGCGCCCTCCCGGGAACGAAGACATGCGCTGGATAGAGCTCATCGTGATGAACGAAATGTGAGGAATCATGTGGAGTCCATCATTATATTCGAAATCCCAGCTGAAATTCGCATAGGACAGGAGGCCCTCGTACCAAACTCAGAGGCGTGGTTGGCCGCTGAATCATTGGTCGTACAATATTGCGACGAACCACTACGCATGGTTCTGTTGCAAACACAACGTATAAGACAGCGCCGCAACACCGCGGACGGCCCGCATTTATCGGTAGAGACGCCTCTGTCCGTCTTTTCGCGCCCAGCAGCCTACGTTTACTGATGGCGAGATCTTTGCTGTGGTTGTTTATTTCGTGCCAAGGTGATGGAGGTGTGTTGGCTGTCGATCTCCATGCAGGCTATCAAAACGCATTTCCAACCCGAGCCCGGGGAAACTCTTGCGCCGAGATCTGCGGGAATTCGGAATGGTTTGAGGAAGTGACTCCCTGCCCGGTTAGCATTGGTGCTGTTGATGGCAGCTCGATGCAGCTATCGGTTCAGTTATTTCGAAAATCCCCGGGAGGGATTTCACTCTGCTGCGGCATCTCTGTCCGATAGGCGTCTCACAGTATCTGTATAGATGGAGATATGCGCCAGAGGATCCAGTATTCCTAACGTGCGGATTTATGTTGTCCGACGGGCCCTTGCGGCTCGTACGCCGTTTGAAGCTAACCGAAGTTCCAAATAGGGAGTAACTTCCCCGGCAATACTCGCTTATTAAGTAGAGAATTAGAGTAGTTACCGTACTTAGTGGCCCCAAACTTTGTAGCGGACTGAGTCCCAGCCCCAACATCATAGGGGGCAATATGTATCTGCTTGTGGGCGACAAGGCGTCAGTACTAACAATTTTTTACTGGTCCTAGGCCTAAAAATGCAAGCTAAGCCCATTGTACTACGTCTTTAGGGGTAAGTTAAACATCCTAGTCACGTACTCCCTACCTATCTAACCTATTCAGAACTGAACCTCTCTTATACGAATATAACACATTTTAATAGAGCTAATTAAATATTATTACTTTTGTTAATGTAATAGTTAAATTTTTAGCCTTAATTTGAAAATAATTAAATTACGGAAATAATTAAATAGTAAAAATATTTTAAACGGTAACATTAACAATATTTAAACGTTATAAGGGCGGCATTATGTATCCGTAAAGTTAATGGGAAGCTACAGCCAATTAGTATGGAGTGTTAATGTGGTCTAAGGGCTACCCGACAAGGAGTTTTTATTCGGCCTCCTACTCAGTATGGGTCCGGGCTAGCTGGTACTTAAAGCTACAAGGTTTTTGCAAAGCTCTAGCCACAGCTGCGCCGTAAGCGCAGCCACACCTCTAGAAAAAGGGCCTGTATATTTAAGAGCAACTATGGGAGGTGGAGCGCTTGTGGGGTATAAGTTAATAACGAGCCAGCAACTGATAAATATGTATCGTTTAAATCGATAGCCCACCCAGCACGGCCACGACGACTTCCTATAACGGTCAAATCAATGGTTAAGTTGATAACCGGCTTAGATGATACCCGGCTAAGTTAATAGCGGGTCAAGTTGATAACCGGTTAATTTGATATCACAGCATGGCAACAACGACTCTAGCTCTTGTTTACAACCGCGCTAACGCTATCGGTACGTACTTCTCTACAGCTCATCTCTCCATCCGTGCTTCACGTCCACCTGAACCGGATCTCGAACTCACCGCTCTGAAGAGATTTGCGCTTCATAAAGTGCTCTTCTTGTCCCTTAGTACTGAGAACTCACGGGGGAAAATAGGATCCAATCTCCATCGCGGCTTCAAGTGCTCTTCCTACAACCTGACGGGTCGCGACGACCAAACTTGCATGCCCAATCTCAAAGTAACAAAGATTCCGAGAGAAGCAACGAATAAGAGGATAAGTATTAACGAACCGAGATCGTCACTACGCCTTGAATAGTTGGTGAACTAAGCGTGATATTCCAGAACCATGTCTTCTTCCGACCATAAGCGCGACCACGTCTTTGCAGTCCTCTGTGAGAGGCTTGGCATCTCGTCTAGTGTACAGCAGGATCATCTCCGGGCTCTCATTGATTCAGATGCCGAGATGAAGAAGGCTTTCGAGCAACTGGAAGCCCTCTGTACCGGCCCCATGAAGACCTTGAACACGGATGAGCTAAAGATGTGAGTGCAACCCTTCTTTTAGATATATAGACACCTCGGCTATTTCACCTTTCCAGTCGTCAAAGTCTGCACCTTCCTTATTGCCGTCGACATCGTCACTCCCCCTATTGTCGTCGTATATTATTATCATTGCTACGATATGATACTATACTTGGCTTAAGGGGTTTGGTTTCTTATGTCCGACCCCGGTCTTTATGATCGCTCTGGCTAACCACAATTCACACTCTATTTCAGCACTAGAAAGTTGGGCTTAGACAATGATCCGGCAAGTGGCCAAGAGTCTTTGAAGGAAGCGTCGATGCAGCTTGAGACGGTTGTTGGCGAGGATGGAAGGAACGCTACTGAAGATGCCCTTGGCCCCTTGATCGACTACAACGGAGAGAGAAGCAAGAACGTTGCCGCCTTCCGCACATATACATCTCGCATCCTTGCCAGTATTGAAAATCTCTCTACTCTGCTAGAAACTCGCCAGGCCTTCTCGAAGTCAAAGGCTGTAGCCCTGGATACCGAATGTTCCAACATGGATAACGAGGTATTTAGCTGTGCCTTAGCCATGCCCTGAGTTGGCACGTCTTCGCCATGCATAACTGACAATGTGATCCAGCTTAAGAGTCTCGAAGAGAGATTCAAGCGCTGCCTCAGTATCAGCAGCAACGAAGACATAGTTTATTTGACATCTAATGACCCCACGCTCAACGCCAATGCCCATCTTAACATTCATCGCGCTTGCCGTCGAGCGCGCCAGGCATTTAATGATACAGCTAGTCCCCATGACCATATCCTCACAAAGCTTCAAGCCCTGGGTTGGGAATTGAATCCCGACACAGCTAACAACAACGCGCTCCTTTCCGATGCTCGGTGCTGTGCCAGCGAGTTAAGTAATATCATCAATGATTCTGATACACCCAAACTTACCAGATCGCAGGGTCGTATGGTCCCTCTTTCAGAAATGTCGCATGAGTTTAGATACTATCTACGCTGAGGCGTGTTCCACTGGGAGAGCTAACCCTGACAATGCTTCCCTTGCTCGAGGAATCGAGGAGGAGCGAAAGGCGATCATCCAGGAGATTCAGTCTCTTTGGGACGAGGTAGTCCCGGTCGCCCACATGGCTGTGGAGAAAGAGTTTCTCAACCCGCTCCTGAAAGTCGTCGGAATCGACTCGGACAAGAATGGACTGAGAACTGCGACCATTTCAGGCTATGTAAAACACCTTGCCAAATCCAACCGGGGATCGCTTTTGACTAATTCCGTAAACAGACTTCAGGCGTACTTCGCTTCATGAATCAGCATCTAAGGACACTTGCAGATCGAATCTATATTCTCATCCAGCATCACAAGGCACTCTTCGAGGCCTACCAGTACGCGCGGTTCAGATCTAAGGGTCAGTCCGTCCTGGACTTACCGAAGTCTAAGGCGGATACACCATACCTCACGAGTCACGACGCTTCAGCCCGAAGCACGTTTGCTGATGTCCTGCGGGACTACTTAACGGAGTTTGGCTCAGTTCCCATTGACGTTAACATCGACAATCCTATGCGAACCCCCAACGAATCTGCAATTACGAAGCTTCAGGAATTCGTTGTGAGCCGTGAGGGAAAGCTCTCCACAATGCACGAGCAGATGCAAGAACTATTCGAAGCGGCCGCCAAGGCAAACTTGGGGAACGTTGAAATAGGTAGAGCCATTCTTTCCCGCAGAATCTTGGCGGACTCGATCTTAGGCCCCAGCGTCCCGCACGGCGTCTATAAGGATGTCGAAGCTGAAGAGGCGATTCGCCTAATGGAGAATGAAATCGAGGTCGTTCGTGAAGTCTTCGACGAGCTTAACTACTCGGGTGCCGCAAAGGCGCCAGACTTTGTCTTGCAGGCCTACGTAAAGGCCCAGAAGCGCCTCGCGGCTAAGAACAGCGAAGGCACCTTCAACCATTGGGAGATCACCTCCAACCCGACTTGCCGCGCGTGTCTTCGATTCGCTGGCTTCGTAGCCCGATGGAAAGATGCCTAAGATCAGCATCTCGCGGCGCAGCAGGATGATGACTCGCCTCGGTGTCAACGTGGACATCGGCAATACCATATTCTGGCAATGCCACCCGATGAGCGAGGTCGCGCTGCGTGTGGCTTACTCGTTCAAGTCGGAGTGGAAGAAATGTAGGCAACTTACCTCGTCCGGATGCTAGCCAGGTAGATTACGGATATGCGAGATTTGCGGGATTTGTGAAATTTCTGGGATATGCAGGATTCATGGTTCGATATGCTCTGGTTTACTGTCAAGATACCCCATAGATTTAATTTCTATGATTTGTTCCCAGGACTCGGTTCAACGGCCCATTAATGAGGCACCGTCACATTACGCATTGACATGGATCACATTAAAATAATATGTAACGTCCGGTATCTTCCATTATGTTGACCATGCACATTAAGCACAGATCTGGAGGGGATCACTGCGTTCGGGACCATAACCATGGAGCCACTATGGAAATTGACTATGAACATGCGACTCGCCGTTGCGCTTGAGATTGTGTTGTACAAATCTGGAACCGGGTACTGTCGAGAGCGGCGGTGATTTCCCCGGAGTCTAAAAGATACGCGCCGACGACGTTGGCACAGGAGTCTCTGGCGCTGTGGGACGGCCCGGGGGCGGGGGGTGCCAGGCGACGTTGGGCGTCTCCTAGAAGATCCGCTCGGGAAGGAGAGCGTGGAGTTTTGGTGGGGCCGGAGATCGAGAGTGGTGGCGGGAAGGGGCCATACCAGACTTCATTGAGGACTTCAACTCGTCTTCTTGTGCTTGATAATCGCCTCCTTTAATTCGTAAGAAGTGGTACCTGCGTAGCCATACCGACCCCACCCTAGATACGAGGGAGCCAGCAATGTGGCGTCGTTCCCCTGGAGCCCCTGCAGTAGTGCGCTGGGCTGTGTAGCTTTGTGTCAACTGGGGTGATGCCTGTCCACCACAACTAAGCGCGAGAGCCTAGGTCTTCCATCCTGCCCTTCGAATACGAATAATATGATACTAAGCGGGGGTAGATCCCGTAACCCCGGGTGTGCTATTCCTATAATGCGCCCAATGTACCATCATAACGGATTCTTCCAGCAAGCGCGTTAGGATTCCGGCGACGACCCTCCCAAGAGCAGTCGGTCGGACAGGGTCTGTAAGTTATACGATGTTTTAGCGGGGCGCAGAGAGGATTACCTAACACCAGTAAGGACCTCCCAGGCAGACAGATACACGGAAAGCACTCTGTACCGGCAGACGTCAATCGAGCGCCGAGCAGGCACTCTTTTCTTCCGTTTTGTCCCTTCCGCCACAACGCGACAACGCCATGGAGGGCCGCCAAGACGACAACGGCGATGACCGCGACCGCTACAACACGCCGCCGGTGGTGACCACAACTTACGCTGTTGCGGACGGCCCGGCGGCCGGCTACGCCGCCATGACGGACGCGCCGGCGCTCGTGACGCGGTTTGCGGCGCCGGCCGCCTGCGCCGCCGACTGGTACTACGACCAAGGGTCATTGGCGTACGTCTTCAGCGACGCCGCCCACAACCCGCGCTGGTCGCTATGCCAGCCCTACAATGCCACCGACGGCACCTACTCGGCAGGCGTGTGCCCCTCGTCGTCCGAGTTCAAGCGCGCCACGCGGTACCGCTGGTACGAGGACGACTTCTACGTCGGCGCCTGCTGTGGGTCGTGAGTAATACCATCTAATCCGTTTCCGTTCCGTGTCTCTTACGTTACGATCCTAAGGTTCCACGTTGTCTATTTGTCTATGTATCTATCGATCGATTGATAGCTGGTCCTCGCTCCGCGTCTTTGTCTTGCAGTGTTCTCTCTGTTTCTCTCTCGCTCTCTCTCTTCGTCTGAACTAATAGGAGCAACTAGGTCTTCCACCCTGTCGTCCCTTGCGGGGTCGCAGAACGCCTGTCTCTATACTAAGGTGCCCAATCCGAGTATCGTGGCGACGATGCTGCTCGAGAACGGCGGCTCGACCTATGTCACTATCACAACCGAGGTCACCGTCGTCGCGACGCCCCTCTTCATGGTCTGGCGCGAGCGCGACACGTCGCGGCTTGCCGAGTCTGACGCCCGGTCACTGCAAGCCGTGATGGGCATAGCACCGACGTCCGGACTGACAACACCGGGAGCCACGGCAACCGCCACGCCAGGGTCGAAGTCCGATCAAGAAGATGGCGAGCCGGACCATGACAGAACGAAGACACTTGTCGCGTGGATCATCGCGGGAGTCGCCGTCGCCGCCTTGGTGACCCTGGCGTGCTTCCTCCTTTGGCGGCGGCGCGCGAGAAAGAAGAAGACGGACGCTGGGCGGTTCACGCGGTCTGGAAAGAACGGCAGCAGCTATGATCAATCCCACGCCGCGACTAGAAGCATGGAACTCGGTGCGGGCGCTAGTGCGACCCAGGTCGGTAGCGACATCGAGCTCGACCTTGTCCGAGAACACGTCGAAATGAAGGCCTTACGTTCCGAGGTCAACCAGTGCCGGAGCTCGCATATCAGTGTGCCGCAAAATCCATCCCTTGTCGCATGAAAGCCCGACCCTCGGAGTCTATGGCCGTTTCGGCATACCAGGCATCGCAGGATCTACCTATAATGCCTTGCCTGTGCGGGCATTAGGTCCACTGAGTCGAAGTCTGCTGTCGCTCTAGACTTCAACGGGGGTCACGGTATTGATCTTTCCGTTTTCGGTCCCTGGCACTGGGCTGCCTTCTAGGCCATTCACCGCTTTGCGCTACACCTTGCGATAATACCACCCCTTGCGTCGCGTAACCCACAAAGCCGCCTTTCTGCGCCCGATTGACCTAACGTGTGTCGTAGCCAGGCAATTCTATTTCAGTCCATACCGGGGGAACATATTGTAGGGCATGCGTCAAGGGATCTCGCGCCTGATACCCGCAAAAAGCATACCTGCGCACTGGATGCGTTGTATGAGAAACCGTGGCACAGAGGTAATGGCGGGTAGTGCACATGCCAACTGGCGAATTGAATTCCCCCATAACCCGATGAGGGAATGAGACTCCTTCGAGATTCTATGCTTGGAAAGCTTCGTTATATCCCGACATTCAGTTACGAAACCTAGAAGAGATTGGATCATTGAGCAGTGGGATGCTAACCAAGTACACGCAGATTGGATCTGTCGGATCCTTCTTTGGGGATGTGTCGAATGAGGCCTATGCAACAGTCACTGAGACAGACTGCATATTTGCCTCGATACCCAGGCGTATTGGCCGAAGTTTTGCTAGTGAATATACCTAATGTATGGTCTAGGAATTGGGGGTCCATGTCCAGAGTGATACTATGTGCCAAATGATTTCATAAGCGAGTATGGCGAGCTCCTCTCGTTCGGCTACGTAGAGTCAGCTGTTTCAGCTCCGGTCAACATCCTGCTGCTGTGGCTGCCGCGGAAGCCTGAACGCCTGCGGTTACGGGTGGTCGTATTCGTAGAATCGCCGCAATAGATCTTGCTTCTGTTGGATGATAGGTAATGGAGTAGGTGTTAGATGGTAAAGCAAAATGAAATTTATACACATTGGAATGTAGTGATTCTTTCTACTATCAACACGCGTGTCACCACCTCGATCACCAGGATATGGCCCAATGAACATGTTGACAGTTACATGTATGCGTCTGAACAGGTTCAGACGTTACTATACCTACTGGACGGTTATTAACAATAGAGTCAGGTACTTAACCGACTAATAGTTACAATACGCGTATGTTTCACATCATCATGCGACTACTTTATGCTTGTTCGGGAGGTATATATAAGTGCCTCCACCCTCCTACCTTGATAGAGGCTCCTTTGCATCCATACAGCACCATTGTAAACACGACAAAGCAACTCTACGCAGATTAAATACGAGACGAGTCTATTCATACCGATAACAAGGCCAAATAATATCGATCACAATGCCTCTGTTCCAAAGATCCTCTTCTACAAAGAAAGGGGAAAAGTCGTCAACAAGACGCCACAAGTCCCACACCGAAGCTCAACCTTCACCCAGCCCATACAATGACCATACTCAGTACCAGAAAGACTATGGAAGCAGTAATCCCTATGCCCAAGCCTCAAGCTACGGGGCAACGATGGACCTGCCTTTGAGACCACGTGGAGGGACGACAAGTCAGCGCGAACGAGATGCTATGTCCGACCGCAGACGGTCAACGTATTATCAAGATGATGCGTATGAAGGTAGCAGCTCCCGTGATCGCAGGCAATCTTCATATCGAGATCGAGACGGCGCTTACGGTGATGACAGTTACGGCGGCTACGACCAGGCATACAACGTCCCCCAGGGGTTAGGCACGACACGGTCGAGCCGACGACACAGTTTGGCGCCTACAGCCTCCGATTACACACCTAGCCAGACACCGCAGTATGGTAACGGCTACTACGCGAGCACCGAGGCTGCACTCACAGGTGAGTACGGGCGTATTTACGACGCCGGCCCGGAGCCCTTTTCTACAGATCTCGGATCGAATCCTGTAGCGAACTTGAACGCCGGCCTACCCAGCTTCAGGCGGGGAGGGGCTTACCGGAGGGAGTCGGATGTATACAGCATCGATGACGTTCCGGGAAGCCATCGTGTCAGCGGCATCGACCCCTTCCACGGCGGAGAGCAGACGAACCAGCTACCGCGCGCTTACGACGAGCCGTCCTGCCTGCCTGTCCCGGGAAGGAGGAACGCCGTACCGTATGTTCCGCAACCTCAGGTGCAGCCCTCTCGCAGCCGGAGTGATCGCTATGCCGATTCGCGTTGCGCATATGACCCCACGGGATACCGCACGTCCAGCCCGCAGTACTACAGCTATAGAAGTAGCTCGACTCGCGAGCGATCCACACATCGGACCAACAGCAAGTCAGGACATCGCCGAAATTAAATAGAGGGGCGATTCTGCGTCTTCGTGGGTCTCAGTAATGTTAGCGGTGCTTCGGCAGGTGCTACCCTGTTTCCCATATGTGCCTTGAGAGTCACCCTCCATAGCCCATTGCGTTGGGAGAAGAAGAGGGGAAAAGGGGCTGGGGAAGAGAAAAAAGAAAAGAAGAGAAGAGAAAGAAAGAAAGAGCAAAAAGAAAAGAAAGCTAAAGGGAGGGAGTAGGAAAAGGAGATAGAGAAGAGAGAAGAAAAGGGAAGGGAAAACAGAAAGAGAGAAGAGAAGGAGGGAAAGAAGAAAAGCAATAGCACTGAGATAGCCTCCCTTGCTGGTGGGAGGTCGAAATAGACCAATGCTGCATTCCTGAGGCTCTGGGTTTCTCTTTCAATTTTGTGACATAGAGTACGTACCTAGGTAGTCGGGGGACCTTTAGGTATATTGACATTCCTCAATTAGCCCTACATCGTATCAGAGCGTTTTCACATATAAATACTCACTGTAGTCTCATTTGTTCATACTCTCAGGTTCATGCTTCAATTCGCCAAACATGTAAGGTTCGGTAAAAACAAAATGAGCTCCGGAAAGACAAAGGAGGAGAGAAAATCTATTGGACTATGCCTCATGAACCAATACAGCCGATGACTGCACCCTTTACCACCAGCTTTTCCTCCTTACCTCCGCCTTCAGCAGCTTATGCACTCCCCGAAGTATCGCATCCCATCCGCCATCCAGGTTGTGGATTGGATGCATTCGAACTGATCCATCGTCAACGAAGCTCCGCATACCAGCAGCCCAGATTGTTCAAACCTTATACGTACCTTCATTTGCTTCTCGAAAGTAAACAGAGCTCGGTCGGGTCATAATGGTCGGATAACGTTCCCTTAAGTCGGACAGCTTATAAGTAGCCTTTAATGTTCTAATCGAGACGATAGCCGAAACCATATTTTCCTCATTACGTTATAATAACTGAGATATAGCATTGTGGGTATTATGCTGATAATTGTAAATATTTAATTTGTTGTTCAGTCTCCGTTTAATAGTATCCGTGGGAGCTAGAAAGAATGGAAAGAAAAGGAAAAAAGAAAAACCGAGAACAGAGACCGATAATGCGACTGAAAGTGCCCCCTTTTAGGTGAAGTCACTGAGAATCAAGCCATTGACAAGTACCGCTAGCACAACAACTTGGTGAGCTAGCAGAACACCCGGACTCTCCACAGTTACATGTCGGGCAATTGCCACTTACGCAGCAGCCGGGAGAGTTTGTGTCACAGCCACTCTCGTTGCAGTTGCACGGGTAACCACGATCCAACTTGCATTTGTCATCGCAGGCTTCCGTAGGCTGTGGCGGCTCATCCGATGTCGCTGTTGGATTGTTCGGGTCCTTCGGATCGTAGTGATCGGGAGGTGACCCGGTTGGTTGTGTCTGGCAATAGTAGCCCCCGCAGAGCTCGCCACAGTTCGTTGTACACGTCGGCGATGCTGAACCTGGGGCATAGGTTATCGGAGTGCCTCCGATGTTGGAAATGCTGCAGCCGAGCCCGTCGTCGCGGCCCTGCGGGATGTCACGCGCGGCCACACTGCTGCCACAACCACCCGTAACCGGAGCACCGTTGTCGGGCTGTTTTGAAAGATCTCTGTTGATGTCTGGGCACAGCTCCCAGCCATCCCAAGGGGCGTTATCGATATCCGTCAGACAAGACTTCTCGCGGACCTGACCGTTCCAGATGGAAGGCTTATAGTCTTGATTGCTTGTCACCTGCGGCATCCAGATATCCAATTTCCTGTGGAAGAGTGATCATTTTTTCACATTCGCAGGATCTTGGAGCTATTCTTGCCAAGGAGATGGCAGGGCCCGAAAGTAGCAGGCTAGGCCGGCCGCCATTGGGGCAACTATGAGACGTCAGATCTAGTCCACCGTAAAGACCAAGGCTTGACTCACCAAACGAGGTCCCTTGAGCCGTGTCGTAAAAGCCCGAGCCCTGCTCGTTAGGTTCATGCGAGACCGAGATGGCAGCCCCCGGAGCGAAAGTGGTAATCCAGTCGTCGTATTGACTCTTTTCCCACATCCTGCCGTCGGGAGTAGTCGCTCCAACAATGATCATGTTAGGCAAAGAGGCGCTAAATAATTATTTTTATATGGAATATATATATCCACTTAAAATTTCAACGTTATTCGTTTAATTTAAAAGATATTACATAATTATCCGGATATATAAGCCGAAAAAAGTATAATTTTTTAAAGAATAAATAGCTTAAATTAAAGCTAATTTTTAATTTATAGAAATATATATTAATTATTAAATTTCGTTCTTAAAAATGCTAAGAACGCTATATAATTAGTAAAACATTCGATATATTATATAAAATACGCAAAAATTATATTAAAGAATTACTATTTTCATAAATATTTATTTTATAATTTAAACTATTAAAAAAAGTAACGGTAAAGGATATACTATACATAATTTATATCCGGTTAATTAAATAATAAAAAAAAAATTAATTTAGTGCCGTAATAAATCGAAATTATTAATAGGTATTAACGGTAATTAATTATTAAAAATTTAAAAGAATTTAATATATTATTTAACGTACCACATATATAAGCGAAAGATATATATAAGCGAGCCGCTTTTTAGTATTCCGCAATAACAATATATCGTATTAATTTAAATTAATCGGATTCTTCTTAATTAAATATATCTACAACTTCTTTATAAGTACGCGCATTATGTCCGGGTTTGCTGCAAACGCTATATTTCCGTTTCTTCGTCTTAACCTTTTTATAACAACCTTTCCCAGTTGCTATTAGTTATATTTTTTTACTACCCCCTTTTTTTTTGAGCCAAAAAAACTTATCTTTTTTATATAATAAATATTTCTCCTTTTTAAAAACGTTTATTTTTAATCTTATAACATTTACTTAAAATATAATTCATTTTACGTAATTAAACGGTTTTTTCTCGGAAAAAAACAATTTCATATAATAATAATATATAACTTTTTATTACAAGATTAACCGACTTAAATATTCTTATTAACAAATTACCTTAATAATTTTTAATTTTCCTTTATAAATAACGTTTTTATTTTATTACTTTACAAATATTTTTAAAAGTTTTCGCAAACGGGGAAATAAAACCGGCGGAAATTAACGAAAAAATAATTAACGTAAATATAATTAAAAAAAATTTCGAATTCGAAAAGGACGTTATTAAAATCGAATAAAATAAAGTTAATTTTCGCAAATTTAAATTTAATATTATCAGATATTATAATAATTTAAAACATATTATAAAAGCCGGCGAAAAAATCTTCTTTAATAATATAAATATAATAACGTTATATTAAATTTTCGATATACCGCAAATAAATACGTTTTAAAATAAAAAACAAAATATATCAAAAAATTAAAACCGGTACGAAAAATATACGGATATATAAAACGTAATAATATTATAACTAACGTAATATTTTTTCGAATTCTATCGAATAATAACTTTTGTAACCGTCGAAAATAAAAAAATATTTCGAATTTTTCGTACGTATCCGAATATATTTATTAAAATACTGGATTTATTTTAAACTTAATTTATTTATTATCCAATTATTATTACTTAATATAATTTTCTAATTAATTGTTAATAATAAATTATTACAATATTAAAACTTAAAATAATTTTTCCCTATTATAATAACAAATAACGGTAAAACTTAATTTTAAAAATTAATAACTTAAATAATTATTACTTATTTTTTATTTTTTATTAGGTTTATTTAAAATTTTTACGTTTTTTAGTATTAATAATTACTATGCCTATTTATATAAAAAACCTTATTAAAAATTCAGTTTTGTCGAAGTTATAAATATTCTTTTTTATAATACCGTATTTTACGATTATAACTTAAATAAATTCGAATTATTTACGAAATATTTTTAAATTTTCGGATAAAATCCGTTAATAATTAATTTTTTAATTTAAACGTATTTAGAATCTTTTTTAGCATTTAACAAAGTTCGACGCCTAGTTAACTCCGATACGTTCCGTAACGCATTGGGTTAGTAATATATTAGCTATATTTTTAATATATTAAAGCCGGATAAAAAACGTTCACGTATTTAGGTTAAGGATTCGGTTAATAATCAATTTTTTTTCGGTTAGCGTTAATTTTGTAAAGGAAAAATAAGATCGGTTTGGGCGTATTTACCGTTAAAATAATATATTAAAATAAAATATGGAACTTTATAAATAAAACTAAGCTTTTTATAGCTAACTTTCGAGTTTCGTTTTTTAGCTTAAATAGCTAAGTTTATTTTTACTTCTTTTATAAGGCGTTTTATAACGTTAGTGTTAAAAAATAAACAATTAAAAATAAATAGTTAAAATGGCGAAAAAAGTCTCTCGTTTATATATATCTTTCGCTTATATATATAGTACGTTATAAGTTTTAAATTATTATTTTTATATACATAATAATTTATAAACGTAATATTTAAGTTATACTACGATTTCGTTAAAGCTTATATTAACGAAATTTTTATTTATTTCGATTTTATAATAAAACATCCGGAGTATTTTAGTTTATTATTTTTAATTTTTAAATAATTCTTTTTTAAAAAGTTTTTATACATTATCTTTCGGTATAACTATTAAACTACGAAATATATATATTAAATATATTAATTGGTAAAAACAGTTTATAATTTATCAAATCATTTATTTTCTTCTTTTTTTTAAAAAAAAAATCATTAAAATATTAAATTATATTTATCGAATACTTACGGTATTTAATAAAATATTATATTAAACGATAAAAACTGTTAGAAAAACGAGAAATAACGTTGCGTAAATAATATAACGAAATTAATAAAACGAAAAAATAAATGAAACCGTAAAATATATAATAAAGAAATTTTTCTTAAATTTATCGTAAAAAAGTAAGATATTTTAAAACATTAAAAAAAATTTATAAAACAAGGTTATATTAATATATTTTAATATTTCTCAATAATTATATATATAGATCGACGTATTTAATATTAAATTAAATATTATCTTTTTTTACGTGAAAAAAATACGGTGTAATAAAAAAAATTCGATTTTAGGAATAATAATAAGATTTATTTTATGTTTTAATAAATATATTATTAACTCCGGAATATTATATTACTTTATAAAATTCGAAATTATTTACATATTTTAAGATACTAAAATATTAAAAATCTACCTACGGTGTATTAACTTTTTACTTATTATTATTTTAATAAATCATATAATAATTAAAAGAATAATTAATAAAATTATTGTAAAAATTTAGAATATAGTAAAAACGAATTAATAATTATAAACGGCTTTTATTTTTTTCGATAACTTAAATTTAATATTATATATATTGTGAAAAGAATTAATACGATACTTAACGTTTTTTTACGGCTACTTATTATAAAATAATAAAATTTCCCGTAAGAAAATATATTAAATAAAATTTTCTATATAAACGACAAAATATTATGTAACGAATATTTCAGAATAATAATAGATTTTAATCAAGATTTTAAAAGTAAAATTCGTTAAAAGTAGATAAAAAACGCTAGAAACGTACGACAACGATAAATAATTATAAATTTCTAAAAATACCGAATAACTAAGTATAAAACGGATAATACTTTATTTTATTTTAATTTAAAAGAATTATTATGTAGTACAAATTCGTTAATACGTATAACGTTATATATTTTCAGTATTTATAAAAAGACATTTATCGGAAATATTACGAAAACCTATTTTAGTAAAGGATTAATATTATATTTAAAAACGGAATAGAAAATATATTCCATATTATTTTATTTACGATAATATTTCGATACTTTTCTATTTATATTATAAATACATAAAACTTATTTAAATATCATTAAAATGATATAATATAATAATTATTAATAATAAATATAATATATTTAAAATAGAATATTAAAAATAGAATATTTTTACTATTATCGTTACGGTTTCGTATAAGGTATTTCGAACGAATTTAATAATTTCGAATTCTTAATTAAAATTTTCTTAAAGTTATTATTATTAATAAGAATTTAAAATTTATATATAAATTTTAAAAACGAAAATAAAAAGTTTTAAAAATTAATTTCCGTTACTTTACTATATATTACCTTGAAATTAATAAATTATTCGAAAAAACTTAAACCTTTTAAACCGAGTTAAAATATTAAATATAACTTAATCCCGATATATTATAATGAAAAATTGTTCTCTAATTTATGTCGGTTGTTAATATTAAGAGACTAAGAAAAATAGGTTATTTTTCAAATAAATATTTTATAAAATATAGAGTATATCTAAAATGATTACCGTTTAAGAAAGTTTTTTATATGTCATAGTTATAATAAAAGATCGCTCTAAATGAAGGAATTATTAATTGTTTATACGAGAACCGAGTAATATAATACGCGATATAAAGAACTTAATTTTTTATTAATTCCTAATTTAAAATACGATTATAATAATAAGTAAATTAATATATATACATTTTAAAAACTAGACTTTATAATATTAATCACTTATTTAAAACTTTATATTTAACTTAAAAATAACCTTTATAAACGTAAACTTATATTAATTAAAAAAATATATAAATCATTATTATAAAAATAAGTAAATAATGATTTTAAAATTTATATAAACATTTTCAAATAAAGAAATTATTAAAATAATAACTAATATATAAGTAAATTAAATATTAAGTGAAATAAATTATTTATAACGTAATTTACGATATATAGAATTTACTTTAAAACGTATTAAATATTATTGTAAAGTTAATTAAAAAAGTAGTAGACGTTTAAAACTTATGTTGAATTTAAATTTAATATTAATTAATTTACGATAAAGGAAAAAAATCGATAATAATATTAATAAATAGTATTAAAAATTAAAAACGTTTTCTAAAATTAAGTAAAAACTTTAAAATACGGTTATATTTTCGTAAAACGCGTTATAACTTAAGTAATAACTAAAACAAAATAAAAGGTTATATTAATAAAGTCATTAAATATAATAAATATTAACAGAATTTAAATAAATTCCAGTAATATCATTTTTCTTAAATATATATTATACTATTACAGCATTAAAATCTTTTACTTAAAAACCTGCATTATTTATATATAATTTCTTTTTAATCGTATATTTAATATATTATTATTTATTAAAAAATACGTAGAGAAAATAATCTTAAAAAAGTAAAATTATATTTATATTTAACTACTTACTTAAGTATATACCGTATCCCTTTTTAGTATTATAACATGTATTTATATTTTAATTTTAACAGTAAATTATAATAAGCTTTTAAAATTATAAGTAAAATAATTTTTTTCTATTACTTATTAAGGTATTTTATATATCGACTAATGTTTAAAAAACGATAAAAATTGTATTTATTTATTATTATTTATTTTTATAACTTTAAACTTCGTAATTTTATATATAATTACGTATATTTATAAAACTACTTAAAATATACGTATTTTTAATTACTGGTATTATAAGACGTTTTTACTTTTTAAAGTTATTAAGTAATTTATTAATATATTATATTATTTCGATAAAATAGATGCGATTATTAATATCGAAAAAGAATAAAATTATTAAGATTAAGTTTGTTTTATTTTTAATAAGAATATACCGGCAGCTCTTTATATGTATGTATATAACTAGATACCCCGAATAGCACTTAATCTTATAAGAATATACCGGTTAACGTATAAAAGAAAATCGGGTAGTAAATAATATAAGGTAATAATTATAAAAAAGAGAGTTAAAATTATAAGTAATACGTAAAAAAAGTACTTATTTACTTAAACGGCTTTAAAAATTAAATTTATAAAACGTATTAATTCTCCTTAAAGGAGACGTAACCGTAGAACCAAATTAAACAAATAAATAAATTGTGTTATCGGTTGTTAAGTTTTATTAAACTTTAACCTTTTTATAAATTACCTAGTTATGCCCCTATTAATAATTATTTTTAACGGAATTTTAAACGGTTTTTATAATCCGGAATAGCCGGATAAATTATCGTTCGTAATTTTCTTTATATCGATTTAAAAGTTAAACTTCGACGTTTTTAAACCCGTTATCGTTATTTTCTAATTTTGCCAGTAATTCTTTTATAAACCGGATATTTTTTGGTATAAGTTTACGTAAAGATCGATTATTTTTACCGTTTTAAATTAAATCGTATCCGAAAATTAAAAATAAAATTTAATTTTTTTTCGGAAAAATTATTAATATCGATAAAAATATCGATATATTTTATTCGGCAAATTATTTTATTTAAATCGGGTAATTTAATCGAAACCGTTTCCGTTAAAATTCCGGAAATACGGAATATTAGGACTTTATATTTAGATTTGGCCGGTATATTTTGGTTATCTTAATTAATAAGGGTTTAAAAAGGTACCTTAAAATTAATCGAGGTTAAAAAAAATGGTTAGTTTAAAGTTTTTAACCTTTTTTCCTGGCTGATATCTAATATTTTTAATCGTAAGACTAGCAAAGGGTTACAAAGTAACTATCTTATACGGATTTAAGGTTTACCGCAAAAAGCTTAATATTTTTTAAGTTATTATCTAAGATTTCCCCTGCTAAACCAGGGTATAAGGTTTATTAAGGTTGAAGCTTATCGGTATTACGTAATCGGCTTCGGAATAAGGCTTTTTACGACCGAGATATAATTTATCGTTACCGTAAAAATTATTAATAAATACCGTATTCGAAAATATTAGGTAAAGTATTTATCGTATTAATTATTAGTATAATTATTTCGTATCTTTAACTCAGCCTGGATAATACGGCTTGAATTTAATAACCTTATATAAAACGTATTAAAAAAGGTTAATTAAAAAAAAACGTTAATCCTAATCGTAAAGTATATCTTATAATATTTTAAACTTATTTAAAAGTTCCTAGCGTACTTAAAAATTACTATGCGTTATTAAACCGCTTTATAATTTTATTACAAAAATATTAAATATATAAACTCTAAACTTATTACTAGTTAATAATTTTCGTACTTTAATAATATTATAAAAATTATAATATAACGGGATAATTATTTTACGCTTTTAACTAATCGATATTAAAACTGTTTAATATTACGTAAATATTAATTCCGGTAATTAATACCGGTATATAACGTAAAAAAATTTAAAAGTTTTAAGTATTAAATTTAATAGCTAATACGAGTATTTAAGCCGTTCGCTTATATAATACGTTAACGAATTCGGATAATAAATAATATAATATTATTATATATTAAAAGGCTATATTTTGTTAAAATATCGCCGCCTGCTTTTACGTTTTAAATATTTAATATTTCGTTTATTATTAAATTTAATCGGGATAATTAAAAAAAATCTTATTAAAAAATAACGTATATCTTATCGTAAACCAAAGGAAAATTCTTTTAAATCATAATAAAAGCTAAGAATAATTCGTAAAAATAACCGAATTAAATAATTTTATATATATTAATTTTAAATTTATTAGTTAATATTATAAACTAGTTCTTTATAAAAGAGACGTAACCGTATAATAATATTAAATAAATTAATAGATTATACTATTAATTATTAGGCTTTATTAAACTCTAACTTTTTTGCAAACTGCCCAGTTATATAAGCCCTTATCGATAACCATTCTTAATCGAATTCTAGACGGTTTTCGCAGTCCGGAGCAGCCGGATAAACCATTATTCGTAATTTTCTTTATATCAAGTTAAAAGTTAAATTTCGAAAATTTTAAGCCTTTTACCGTTTATATCTAATTTTCTTAGTAATTTCTTTATACGGTCGATATTTTTTATTATAAAATCGTTTAATTTTTAATTATTTTTATTTATATAAATTAAATTATATTTAAGGATTAAAATAAAAACCGATTTTTTTAGAAAAAATTAATTAGATTATCGAAGGTCTTAATATTACTAATTCGTTTTAAAGTTTTATAAAATTTAAAGATTTTTAAAAAAACGTTTTCTGTAAAAGATTTATAATTACGGAATAGCGGTATCTTATAATAGAAATTATCCGGCATATTTTAATTATTTTAATTAATAGAAATTCGAAAAGGTATAAAATTAATCGAGGTTAAAAGTAACTTGTTTAAAGTTTTTAACGTTTTTTCCTAGTTAATATTTAATATTTTAATCGTAGGATTAATAAAGGGTTATAAAGCTATCTTATACGGACTTAAGGTTTACCGCGAAAAGCTTAACATCTTTTAAGTTATTGCTTTCCAGGAAATTCCCCCTGCCGAACCGTAAAGCTAAAGGGTATAAGGTTTATCAGGGTCGAAACTTATAATTATTACGCGATAGTTGGTTTCGGGATAAGGTTTTTTATAACCGAAACGTATAATTTATTATTACCGTAAAAATTATTAATAATTACCGTCTTCGAAAATATTAGGTAAAATATTTATCGTATTAATTATTAATATAATTACTTTATATTTTTAACTTAGTTTACATAATATTACTTAAACTTAACGACCTTATATTATTATAAACTAGTAATTATATAATATAATAAATTAATATTAATAAAGCTAAATTAAAATAAAAAAAAAATTTAATAATAGATTTTATATAAAGTAAATAATAAATATTTTTTTTTCGAAAACTTAAAGTATAATTATCGTTATTAAATATATATTACGAGACTTAAACGTTTATTATTAATATTTAAATTTACTTAATATCATTATATATTTCGATAAATATATCTTTATTATAATTACTTTATTATATCTTTTTTATATTTCGTATTATTTTTATAATAAATATTACTTTATATAAGGTTGTTAGGTTTAAGCCTTATTATTTAAGCTATACTAAAAACACGAAATAATTATACTAATAATTAATACGATAATTATTTTACTTAATATTTTCGAATACGGTAATTATTAATAGTTTTTATCGTAATAATAAATTATACGTTTCGGTTACGAAAAGTTTTATCCCGAAACCGATTATTACATAATACCGATAAGTTTTAACCTTGATAAACTTTATACCTTTTAGTTAGTTTAATAAGAAGAATTTCCTAGAATATAGTAATTTAAAAGATGTTAAGTTTTTCGCGGTAAATTTTAAGTCAGTATAAAATAGTTGCTTTATAAACTTTTACTAGTCTTACGATTTTAATTTCGATCGATTTTATAATTTTTCGAATTTTTATTAATTAAAATAATTAAAATATACCGGGTAATTTTTATTATAAAATACCGGTATTCCGTAATTATAATTTTTTTACGAAGAACGTTTTTTTTTAAAGTTTTTTAATTTAATAAAGTTTTAAGTGTCAGATATTCAAGACCAATTGTTAGCTCACTAAGCCACGAACCCCTCTTGGGTCGTATCAGCGACTGTTATTGGACAGCTTCTTATCAGGATTTATATAGGGTCCTGTCCTAACCTAGTCTTCTTGGCTACAGGGGGCTATATTCTTACAATTACTCCCCTCCCCAAAGGCCTTAATCCC
The DNA here is from genome assembly GCA_004155055.1 of Monosporascus sp. CRB-8-3. NCBI lineage: Eukaryota > Fungi > Ascomycota > Sordariomycetes > Xylariales > Monosporascus > Monosporascus sp. CRB-8-3. The sequence goes on from QJNZ01000476.1 coordinate 63,438, forward strand.
CAAGGCCACCGCGTCACCCTCCCGTACGACCGGATTTCTATGCAAAATCTCTTTACCTAATAATAACTACCCGTACTTAGCTAAATCTAACAATAACGTTTCTAGTTAAGCTCTATTTAGCTAAGGCCAGGAAAAAAAGCCCTATCGCAATTTAGGGCAGCACCAATTAATACGAAAACAAAAGGTTTAAAACGCAACCTTTACAACCTCCGACCTTTTCATTTTTAATCTTATCGCCTTACTTTCTAACGGTACAACTTTCTCATACGCGTCATTTTACGCAACTTTAAATTCATTCATTCGGCTCTCTCTAGCCATTCATTCGGCTCTCTGGCCCTTCAGATATTCTAATACGTACATATTTTAATACGACTTAATATATGGCAGGGGTGATTAATCCCATAATACCCCCGTAACAGGTAATCAGTCTGTTTTGGAAAATGTGCCCCCCAAAGGAATTAAACCATTAACCCGTCGGGCGTCGAGTAAATCGCTAATATAATTATCAGATATTTAAAATTAATTATTAGCTTATTAAGCTACGAACCCCTTTTGGGTTATATTAACGACTATTATTAAACAACTTCTTATTAGGATTTATATAGGGTCCTATCCTAGCCTAGTCTTCTTAGCTACAGGGGGCTGTATTCTTACATTGGGATAAATTAAAAATATCGATATTTCCGTCGATTTAACCGACTTTTTTTAAAAAATTCGGATTTTATTTTTAATTTTTAAATACGATTTAATTTATATAAATAAAAATAATTAACAGTTAAATAACTTTATAATAAATGATATCGACCGTATAAAAAAACTGCTGGGAAAGTTAAATATAAGCAGTAAAAGGTTTAAGAATTTCGAAATTTAACTTTTAGTTCGATATAAGTTGGAAAATTACAAACAATAATTTGTTCGGCTGTTCCGGATTGCGAAAACCGTCCAGAATTTAGTTAAAAATGGTCGTCGATAGGGGTATAATAAGGCAATCTATAAAAAGGTTAAAGCTTGGTAAAGCTTAGCAACCGATACTATAATCTATCTATTTATTTAATTTTGTTCTACGGTTACGTTTCCTCTAGGGAGAGTAAATATTACTTTATAATTTTTTAATATTTTTTATTTAACGTTATATTTCTAGTACGTTTTTAAAAGTTCTTATAATTTTCCGTTATTACGTAATATAATCTTTTTAATTTTTTTTATAATATATCACTTAATTTATACTTATTAAACGCTAAATAAATTATAAATAATATAATTATAAATAATTAGTTATATTTACTCGTTTATATTTATAAACCGTATTAAAAAACTCCTATTAATCAGGTTTTTTATCCGGTCTTTTAAAATGTATAATTTTTAAAGATACTCTCCGGTCGAGCTTATAAGACGTTATAAGAATACAGAGCTTACGGGGCTACGGCTGGCAACCGACCAACCGCTAACCTACTTACCTATATAAATACATTATTTAGTAACTAGTAAAAAACGCCAAATGGAAATAACTTAATACATTTATTTCTTGGAATCTGCGTTAAAATTAGTCGGTAATCACTTTATTTTAGCTTATAGCAACTTATTATTTTATTATTTTATTATTTTTATAAAAAGTAACGCGATAATTACCGGAAATAAAATACATAAGTTATAAAACGAACCCGAGCCGTTAGATATTAACCCGATCGACGAACGATCGGTTACGATACAGAAATATATAGAAAAGTTTATAAAAAAAGCTTAATAGGTAAAAGATAATATTTTTTAAAATTACGAATTATTTTATATATATAATAGAGATATATTATAATAACCGTCCGTTAAGTGGTTAGAAAATGGACATAATATAACGATTACGTTATAAAATTTAAAATAAAAAAGGGTTAAATTTTTTAATATTAATTAGATTTTAAAAATTATTCGTTAGTAAAATAAATAATATTCGGAATTATTCCGATAGCTGGCCGAATAATAAATAATAATATAAGTTGAAAAGGTAAAGTTTTATAAATTAATTGTAATATCGTTACAAATGTTTAAAAGTAATAAATGAATATCGCGTTATAATTATCCGAAGTTTTCCGAGTATACGTTAATTAAAAAGAAAGAAGACTGGATAAAAGCTGTTACGGAAGTTTATGTTAAAAGGTTAGAATAAAACGTTTTTATTTATATTTAATAGGATATAAGTTATATAAACGTTTTTATTACGAGTATTTAGGGATTATACCGCGTTACGTTTAATTATTTCGATTATAAGATAAAGCTGAAAACAAAAAATTTATGGATATTTATTAAAAAAAGTTATATAAATCTTAATTTTCTTAATAGGGAATATAGAGAGTAGTTTATGGAATTGCGATAGCGACCCGATTAGTTATTATTGGATTTTTTACGTTAAATAAAGGTTTCTAGTTTATAAAATGAAGTTTACGGACGTTTTTAGCCCGGAAAATAATTAGGATAATAAGTGTTTTGCTTTTAATTATTTTTATAAATTAATATTTAGGTTACGAAATATTTTATTACGAAAAAACGTTAAGTTAGAACGAGTTAGTAACGTGGTAAATAAGGTAAAGCGTTATTAAGATATTTGAAAGAAAGTAAAGGAAGACCGATCGTTTTTTGTTAAGGGCGTTAATAGGGATAAAAGATCTTATTTTAACGTTTTTAAGAAAAGGGATCTTAAAAGTAAATTAAAAACGTTATGGGGGAATAGTAAAGACCGCGGGCGTTTCTATATACGAAAATCGGATAATCGCCGATTTAACTTTAATCGAAGTAAGTTTATACGATTTAATACTTTAATTTTTATAAAAGTTTATTTAAATATTATAACTGTAGGAAAATAGGTTATAAAAGTATAAATTACAAGTTTTAAAAAAATACAAGGACTTTGTTATTCCGGTTATACGGAAATTAACTTTCGAAGGCGGTATAAAACGTTATAATATATAACGATAAATTAAATTAATTTTTAAATATAAACTTAAAAAAAAACCGGAGTAGGTGTATACGTTTAGTTTATTTTGGCTAATAATTACAAAATGGTTAGAATAAAACCGCCTTTTAAAAGGAAGGTATTTATTAAAAGGAGATAAGGAATGCAGCAGTATAAGTAAATATAAATACCGGAGTATAGGTAAATACCGTAAATAGAAAGTTAGTAAAAAAGTTTAATTTTTAATTAATTTCCGTAAATATTCCGGGTTTTATTAATGTTAACGGCGTTTATATTAAATATTAAGGGGTTTACGAAATTTTTATTAATACAATAAATAGTAACGAAACTGAACGGGAATTTAAGTAAGTTTATTTTGTAATATGCCGTAACCGGAAAACGTTTAATTTTTTTTTGTCCCGCCTCGGAATAGGTAGGTTAAGGATAATATTGGGTATAGTTATATATTAATAATTATATAAATTAATATAAAAGGTTAATAAGTAAAAAATCGTAAACTTAACGTTTTCCGATAAGTAAGTTTATATTATTAACTTAATAAGCCTAGTTAACGAATTAAATATTTTAAAATTCGGGGAATTAATTTTTTAGGGTATAAAAAATTTACTAATATATTTAGAAAATTTTTAGCTAATATAATTCCGAAAAAACTACGAAAAAAATTATTTAATTATTTAAAACGGAATATTTAATAAATTTATTTCTAGGGAAAATGTTTTTATTTAGCTTAATTTATCTTATTTTAAAAATTTAACGGAAGGTATTCGAAAAATATATTAAAAAAAAACCCAAAAGCAGGAAAAATACGTTATTTAAAAACGGATACTGGGGTACCGGTATTATTTATACATAAGAAAAACGGTAATTTCCGATTATATGTCGATTATAAAGGTTTAAATTGGGTAATAATACAAACCGATACTTTTTATCTTTAATTTCAAAGTTTATAAACCGATTAAAATTAAATAAAATATTTTTAAAAATTAACCTTAAAAATACGTATTACGGTATAAAAATTAAAAAAGGCAACAAATAAAAAACCGTTTTTCGAACGCGTTACGGCTAGTTCGAATATACAGTTATACCGTTTGGCTTTATTAACGCGCCGGTTATATTTTAAACTTATATATATAAAGCGTTAGTTATATTAATAAATTATATATATATAATATATTTAAATAATATAATTATTTATTTGAATAACGAAAAGAAATATGCGAAATATTTCCAATTAATTTACGAACGGTTATTATAATATTAGCTGTTCGTTAAAGTATTTAAATACGAATTTTTCAAAAAAAAAGATAAAATTCTTAAAATTCGTAATTAATATCGAAAGTTTAAAAATAAATTGCGGACAAGTTAACGCTATTAAAACAAAGTTAAAATTAAAATTTATTCGTAATATCCAGGTTTTTTTAAGGTTTACGAACTTTTATCGGAAATTTATCGTTTATTATTTACGTATTATTAAGCTTATTATTAAGTTATTAAAAAGAATATAAAATAAAAGTAAAATAATAAAATTTTAATAATTTAAGAAAGTTAGGAAAGTATTTTATAAATTAAAAAACGGTTTTTAATTAATATTTATTTTCCGATATTAAAATAATTTAAAAAATACCAGGATTAAGATAAAAGTTTTGATAAGAGTTATATTAGGAATCCTATTATAGAAATATAAAAAGTATTAATACCTAGTTATATATTAATTATAAAAGTTTAACCTGATCGAAAAACGGTAAATTATAAAATAATAAAAGTTATTAATAATTATAAAAAGTTTAAAGTATTAGTAATAATATCTTAAGGGCATAGAAAAAAGTTTTTTAATATTTACCGATTATATAGCGTTAAAGGATATCGTTAAGGCATTAGTTTGTAATTTTAAGGGTAAATTAATCCGATAAATTTACCGTTTTATTTAATTTGATTTTAAGATTTAATATTAACCGGGTACCGTTAACCTAGTAAATAAATTATTAAGACGTCTAAATTATATATTAAAGGGAATCGTATATAAAGATATAATTTTATGTTATTAAAAAAGTTTAAATTTACGGATAATATGCCGGAAAGTATACGGAAAACCGTTATAAATATATAACGCGATTTAAAATATTATAAAAAAAATAAAAGGTTTCGTAAAAACGGCGTAAAATTTACTTGCCGTAAAATTTTTAAATAAATTCCGAGTAGTAAAAATTTAAGTAATTATTATCTATATAAAAAAACGGAAAACTTTTATTATACGATTATAAAAGATTTTCGAAAAAAAAAGGAAATAAAAAATTATATATTTGCCGTATTTACTATTTATATATAATAATATAAGTAAGGATTATAGTATTAATACGATTAACGGTTAGATAATAATAATTATAAACTGCGATTATATTACGATCGGATTTCGAAAAGTTTAAGGAGATTATAATTAATATTAAAATTATTGTTTATAATTAATACGTATTACGTTTTTTAGTAAAAAAGCTAATTAAAAACGAAACGATATTATAACCGAAAATTTCCCGAAAATTTTACGATTAGGTTCGAAAATTGTAAATTAAGCATTTGGATATTATAAAATTAATAAAAATAATTAAACGTTAAGCCGGAATAAAAAAAGGATATTTTTTAAATCCGAATAAAGTTTTATATTATCGAGATAAATTCGTAATCCTATTATAAGGTGTTTTACGAAAGTAATTAATGAATTAATACTATAACGATTTAAAAATAAAATATATAAAATACGTTTATATATTAAAACTTATAATTAAAAAATTCTATTAAGAAAATATAATAATTAATATCCGAAAATATATTAAATAATATCCGAATTATTAAAGGACTATAAAATTACGTTATAAATTATACGGGCAATTATAATCTTTAATATTACTTAAATAATTTTTTTTTTAAAAATTACGTTAAATTTTATTATAAAATTTCTTCAAAACTTAAAATTAGACGGGTTAAAATATAACGTAATCCTAGTAATCGTCGATCGCTTTACGAAAATAAATTTATTTATTTTTATAATTAAAACATTAACAGCTATTAAGTTAACCCGATTACTTTACGATAAAATAAAATATAAATTTAATATACCGGTAAAGATTATTAATAATAAAAATAAATTATTAATAAATTAATTTTAAGTTAAATTTTATAAAAAACGAAAAATAAAATAACGGATATTAACTGCTTATTATCCGTAAACCGATAAATAAACAGAACGTATTTATTAAACTTTAAAATATTATTTTTATAATTATATTAACAAGTATTAAAATAATTAAATAAAATTATTATAAAATACGGAATTTATATATAATAACGTTTAAAATATATTTACCGGCCGTTTACCATTTGAAATTTTATACGGATATTACTTAAAAATAGTAAAATATTTTTTATAAAAATTTGAAAAATAGGTAAAAAAAATTACAGCCGTTTACCGAATAATATATAAATATTAGGAAAAAGCAATAATAGCTTTAAAAAAATATTATAATTAATATTATATATTTAAATTTTTTTAATTAAAATAATAAATAAATTTTTCGATTAAAAACTTTAAATTTAAAAATAAGGAATTTGTATTTATTTATATCCGAATAGCGAATAAGAAGTAAATAGGTTTTTAAATATATAAAGTAATTTTTTATTAAATATTAACGGATATATAATATATTTTTAATATTCCTACTGGAACCGTAATATAATTAAAAATTAAGCGATAATTAAATAACGTTATTAAACCTAGTAGAAAAATAAAAAAAAAGTAATAAAGGATATTATTTATTACCGTAATAACCGAGGGTAACGTAAATATCTTATTAACTAAAAAAATTAACTTATTAAATATAATACGTAAAAACCTTAAAAATATTTTAAATATATGCCGAAAATATTAAAACGTTATAAAAAAAGATTAAGTATATATATAAGAAATAAGATAATTTAGAATTTATAAAATTATAATAACCTAATCGGAAATTAATTATATAATAATTATAAAAATATAAAAAACCATTTAAAGTAATATTAAAATATTAAAATCGAATTTAATTATATAATTATGTTTGGGTTTTTAATAAGTAATTATTTTGTTATATACCGGTTAGAAATTAACCGATTAAATATTATTAAATATATATAATAAACCGGAATATAACTGAAAATTAAGTAACGATATAAAAAAATTCGAATTTTTATTTTAAAAATAAAATTTTGTATTTAATTATTAAATTTTATATTAAGTTAAAATAAAAAAATGAAATTATAACTTTTTCGTAAATAAGATAAAAAATAAACGGAAACCGATAAATAATGTAGAAAAAATTAAATTTTTATTTTGAAAATAAAGTTTTGCGTTTAATTATTAAGTTTTACGTTAATTAATTTTTAATAAATGTATTAAGAAAGTTAATATAAAAATATCGGGAAGTAATCGGAAAACGTATAACGGTAAAATGCGGGTATATTTATTAATTTTAGTAAGCGTAAAACCTGGAAGAAATTTAGGAATATTTTATTTTTTACGAATGATAGGGCTTAGGTAAGTGGAATATAGTTAATTATTAATTGGAAATAAATCGTTATTTTTACAGTGTTTAAAATATTTAACTTTAATAACGGTTTTACCGGTTAAAGGTTTTTCTTAATTGTAGTTATCGATAAATATTAAGGTTTTATCGAGACGCCGGAAGATAAACGGAAAATATTCGTAAATAAAAAAAACGCGGTAATATAACGATTATCGATATTTTATGTATTTATAGGCTTATTATAGGATTACGCCTAATTAAAAATTAACCGTAAAATAATAAAAAAGAGATTAAGTATTGTATAAATATAACTTAAATTTATAAACTTATAAAATAACGTTAAGATTAAACTTTTATAATTATAACGAACGATCGGAAATCCATTTCTAAAGTATTAAGAAAACGATTTTTTTCGTTAATAACCGCTTTAAAAACGAATTTAGTTTTACGAAAAACGTTAAGTCGGCGACCGATCGCAAATACGTCGTTACGTTTGGCCTGGGTATTAGTAATACGAGCCGTTTCAAGTTCGCCGATTAACTTTTAATTTTCGACGGCGAAATAACCGATAATTTAAACGGTATTTTTAAAAATAACTAGAATTTGAATAGAAATTAAACGATAATATTAATAATATTAAAAATAAATATTTACTGTACGAAAAGTTTTATAATAATAAACGGTTACGATATAATTTAAAATACCCGGAACCTGAACGTAAATTATATAATAATCGAAATAACGTTATATTACGTAAATATAATACGGTTTATTATTGTCCGTAATACGATAAATATCCGGTATATTGTTAACGTTAAAAAAGTAACATTTAAAAAATTACTAGTCTTTATTAATATCGAAATATTACTTTTTATAAAATTACTTATAAAAAATAAATATAATAAACGAAAATAAACCGGAAAACATACGAAAACTAAATGAAAAAAAAAACAGGAAATACGGAAAAAAAAAAAAGAAATAAAACGAAAAAAGAACGTAAAAAAAAAAAAAAGAAAAAAAAA